>OZ024796.1:31131036-31438536 GCA_964017045.1 Omphiscola glabra | reverse complement strand
CGGCATCTTTTCATGATGACTCAGCAGATTCGGGGAGCTGAAAATCCTTTAATAATTGATCGGAGGGTCATTCAGGGTGTGATTGTGTGCGTGATGGCGTTGGTCCATGTGCGTGTTCAAGCTCGGGTGGGTTTCTGCGTGCGCGCAAGCGTGTATGTGTGAGTCAGTAATTCAATCGATTCTGATGAAGAAGAAATTATGCCCTTCTGAAAGGTCCATGATATCTAATTACGTGGTCCGTTTCTGTGTTCTGGTCAAAGCTACAGAAATTATCGTCTATATGCGGTATCAACATTTGGATACAACGAGCGAAGTGGGACAACTCTCATGACCAGTCCGTGGTTTGCACTAAATGGAATCAGCCAGACCAAAGGGGAGTTAATAGCAATACAACTTTAATCAACTATAGAAAGGTCATGGAACAAAAGATGTTGACCAAAGGAGGTGGAAAATGATTCTTTAAGAGAAGGTGTCTTTGTTTTAAAATGTAAAACTGCAGACGAAAGAGCCAGACTAAAGAGCCCGACTAAAGAGCCAGACGAAAGAGCCAGACGAAAGAGCCAGACGAAAGAGCCACAACTCGCGTTTCTCTTGATCGATCAGGTTTTATGAGAAACAGGATCCAGGCTACTCACCCGGACATAATCATCCATCAGGGATGAATGTCTGATCTTGAGCCGTCGGTTTGTTTTTTGAAAGTACAAAGACAATTCAGTTATTTGAAAGTACTAAGACAATCCAGTTTTTTGAAAGTACTAAGATAATCCAGTTTTTTGAAAGTACTAAGATAATCCAGTTTTTTTGAAAGTACTAAGACAATAATCGTATGCCCTGTTTTCTTACTGAAGTCAACTATGGGAACCTTGTATGACATATTGTCTTACTGAAGTCAACTATGGAAACCTTGTATGACATATTGTCTTACTGAAGTCAACTATGGGAACATTGTATGACCTATTGTCTTACTGAAGTCAACTATGGAAACATTGTATGACCTATTGTCTTACTGAAGTCAAATATGGGAACATTGTATGACATATTGTCTTACTGAAGTCAACTATGGAAACATTGTATGACCTATTGTCTTACTGAAGTCAAATATGGGAACATTGTATGACCTATTGTCTTACTGAAGTCAACTATGGGAACATTATATGACCTATTGTCTTACTGAAGTCAAATATGGGACCAGCTAAATGTCATTGTGTGTTCGTTTTGATGACAGGACATACTTACTTTAAGTCTCAACTTAATGTCATTGTGTGTTTGAAAAGCACCCGGTTCATGTTTACCAATGACCGGGTTTTGGGGGAAAAAGGGGGGGGGAAATACATTTGTGATTCAAATATTTTCTATTTAATAATAATGTTTGACTTGGATTCCCCATTCAGTTAATGTGATCTATCCATGTCAGACAAGCACCAAAGTCTTTGCTTCATTTTGACAATGACTAAACGCGTGTCTAAATTTTTGTTATGGATATTTGTTTGAATGTAGTATTAGTGAGGTCATTCTCATCATACACATCGACCATTTCAAATGATGACACGTGCCAACCTGGCCACCAACAACCCGACCACATCTTTTACCAACCTTTGTAAAAAAAAAAAAACTTTTGCCGACCCCCTGGTTTAAATAATCTGGTTGAATGACGTAATGGACAGGCAATTCCTGTCTGCCCTACGTCGATGGTATCATAGTCTACAGACAGTCCTATAAATATCATAGTTATCTGATATCGCATGAAATCATTAACGATCGATTGGATGAGAAACATGTATGGATGAAAAACACAACGTTCATTACACACGAGAGTTTGACAGTATCTGAGTGTTTGTCATTCTGAATATCCCCGAGAGACAATTTCTCTAGGTTCCGCTTATTCTTGGACAGTGTTTCTCAAAAGAGGTGTGTAGGGGGGCTGGTACATGGGAGCACGCCTTTCTTTTTAAAATGACTTATCTTATAATCTTTTTCTTAATAACTAGTAATGTGTTATATATATATATAACTAGCTGTAGCCCGCCAAACAATGGCGGCGGCAATGCGTGAACTTCCCATCTACTAAAGCTACTTTATAAAACATGTATTTAAGTAACGTACTTATTAAGAATCCCAAATAGTGCTACCCTTCCTCCAGGTTCCCAACCGCACACTTTTTTCACAGCCCTGAACTATTTTAATATTCTAATGTCCCATCGCCGTTCATACCGCAGATGTATAACACCACGTTTAAATGGAGACTATTTTCGCAAAAAACAAAAGGAAATATTACGCACCAAACGCACTTGCGGTATCTTAAGAATCTCGTTTAGCAAGGTTGTTGGGAATTTTACTTGGTGAACTGGGCGCTGTCTGGTGGCGTTAGTGACGTTGTTACAGTGAAAATTATGCTTTTTGATAGACTATTTTATAAAATGGGTTCTTGTAAACCCGACAACACGCAAAGTAACAAAGCACAAAGCCTTACAAAGAAAAAAAATTAAGACTTTCCGATGGCGTTGAAATAGAATTAGAGACACAGCTCAGAATTGTGTAACATTTTAATATTAAAAAAAACGAAAAAACTCGTGACTCCTTGATGCCTCTGTGTTGAAAATGAATGGTTTTAATTTGTGTTTTCAATGTCGAAATTGAAAACATTTAAATCTAGGGAAACAATTTTATGACATCAATCTTTTCTACATTTACATCGCTCTGACTTTAAGAAGAAATGAAAAAATTCATAGAAAGTTTTTTTAAATCTAAAATAGTTGTATTAAAATAAGGCCGGCAGGGGGCGTTCACGCATGCATTGCATTGACTGCTCCGAGACATCTTTTTTAAAAACACATGTTTGAATCTAGGTCAGTGCACGATAAATAAACCCATTCCTGTTTGACCCCAGGCTATTGTCAAACTGTCGACAGCATCAGGGCGTAGCAGCAATCATCCATCGGCCTCCTAGATATTTAGTTGTCATTCAAACACGTTGATTTGAACATAGAGAGAAAGTAGTAAAAATATGAAGTTAAAGAAGCTGACAGGACGTGCGGGCAATGTAATAGCCATTATATGAACAAACAAGGATTTTAAGGCAATGCGATGTGCAAGAGAGAAACAAACTGATCCCATTTTGTTTAAAGGTAGAGTTAGGTTGTTTGTTTTGTTGAGAGAGAGAGAGAGAGAGAGAGACTGAGAGATAGAGAGAGAGTAACAATTATCTCCCCTTGAAATACTGGCAAAACCAAATGAGAGATCTCCCCTAGAAATAGTTGCGCAGCCAAATAAGAGATCTCCCCTAGAAATAGTGGCACAGCCAAATAAGAGATCTCCCCTAGAAATAGTGGCACAGCCAAATAAGAGATCTCCCCTAGAAATAGTGACACAGCCAAATGAGGGTGCGCAAACGAGCAAACTTGAAAAGGGGAAATAATCTATGTTTATTTGTTGTAAAAATCAATGAAAGCCCTGTTTTACTTTTAATAATAAAAATAAAAATTGTGTTTTAAATAATGTTAATACTATGAATAGAACTACAGCGTGCAATTATGGCCAGAAATATCACTCCCACTTCCCATCAATTTTTCTCGGGGCTATCAACCAGTATTTAGAAATTTGTCCTCTCAGTTTTATTGTTTCTTTTTAAAAATTTTTTTTTATTAAAGACAGCTTCTATTACCTTAAATCACTGTTGTAATGAATTCTTGCTATAGCTTTCAAACTGGGCCAAAACATGTCCACGTCTGTAAGACATTTAAACAAAGTTCGGTATTGGGGACAAGCGGGGCGGGATGTCACTGACAAGATCAGGGCCGTAGAGCTGGTGACAGATATGTCCGTATGGACTCGAGAAACCGGAATTTACCGACATAGTGAGTTCAAGAAGCATGTTTTTTTTTTTTTATTGTATCTCATTTTCAACCAACTGGTTTGGAATTTATTTGATAAAATCACCTATATAAGTATAACAACCAAAACTAAAAGCACCTAACATAAAAGCACCTATTATAACAGCAACATATATCAAAGCACCTTATATCAAAACATCTAATATAAATAGCATTATATAGAAGCACATTTCAACAAAGCACCTTATATCAAGGCACTTTATATAACAGCAACATATAACAAAGCAATTTATATCAAAGCACCATATAAAGAAGCACTTAACATCAAAGCACCATAGATCAAAGCACCTTATACTTATTTCAAAGCACCAAACATCATATCAAAGCCGTTGCCTCGCGACCAAATCAAATGAACAAATTGCTGCCAGGTTGTAGTGCCCCTACACGTCACGTGCACAATGAGACCTTTGTCTGTACGAGCCGACATGTCAAGTACGGGGAGATGATGGATCTATTTGAGGTATTAGCATGCAGGTCTGTAGCTATACCACCGCCCCTTCCTTTTAACTTGATAATCCTGGTCTGTAACTCGTCCACCCCCCCCCCCCCAACCCCCACCCCCATCCTTGCCATTCCGCCTGCCCTTTACATGAAAATAACAAAAGTTATAGTAAAATATATTTCCCAAAGGTGGTCACCCATGATGAACATAATCCTTGGAGACGCTCACCTCTGGACACGGAAAAGTCAGGATATATGTCAGGTTTTGAACATTTGGAAGTAGAGGAACTACTAAATATGGGGGAGGGGAAGAGATATTCGGAGAGGAGGATGTTATGCTCACACTGGTACTGTGTTTAAGGAAGGAATGCATAAGGGATTTAAGTGTAAAACATGGGAGTTAAGTGGAATACATGGGAGTTAAGTGGAATAGACAAGGGAGTTAAGTGGAATAGACAAGGGAGCTTAGTGGAATAGACAAAGGAGCTTAATGGATAGACAAGGGAGTTTAGTGGAATAGATAAGGGAGCTTAGTGGAATAGACAAGGGAGCTTAGTGGAATAGACAAGGAAGCTTAGTGGAATAGACAAGGGAGCTTAGTGGAATAGACAAAGGAGCTTAGTGGAATAGACAAGGGAGTTTAGTGGAATAGACAAGGGAGTTTAGTGGAATAGACAAAGGGAGTTTAGTGGAATAGACAACTGAGTTTAGTGACACATGTTTAGAAATTTCACAACTGGTTAAGTGCTCAGGAGAAGGATGGAGGTACATCATGTCACGTGTTCAGGGATGGATAATGTTACGACCTTATAAAATCATACATGGCATCAACAAAAACATGATGGCGTTAGATTTGTAGAAATTTTAAAAACGGTCATCCCCAACTGTTCTTATCTTAAATGTCCGCCTCCTCAATAGAGCTGCGCCTTGTTTTTATGTCCTATTTGTAATGTTCATGTAATGTCTTGTTTACGACACAGACTAACTTGCTGATAGCGCTGGATCCTGCATCGACCTCTGACCCGGATATGGGTGGTCTCTTAGAGAAATTATAGAATACGAAGGGACAGTAGAATTTCTACTAGAATACAACAAGATGTGACGCTTCACGAGAGCACGGTGTTTTATCTGAAGTTGAACGTCTGGAGCTAAATTTCTGGAGTTTAGTGTTTAGAGTTTAATATCAGGAGTTAAATGTCTGGAGTTTAATGCGTGGAGTTAAATGTCTGGGGCAAAATTTCAGGAGTCTAATTTTTGGAGTTTAATGTGTGGAGCTAAATGTCCGGAGTTTAATGTCTGGAGCTAAATGTCTGGACACGATGTCACAACCCCGGATGCGATATGGTATATTCATGAAAAAGTGTAAATTAATCAGACTTGGTTATTTTTATCGAACTTCGATAAAGTTGTAATGTGTTTTCTTTGGACAACGACGCACCTCATAATACATGTTTTAATGAACATGTTTTAATGAACATGTTTAAATGAACATGTTTTAATGAACATGTTTTAATGAACATGTTTTAATGAACACACGTCTCTTGATTTATCAACACATCTTTATTAGAAGAAGAGGGCAGTGGCCGCAGACAAACAATTGTTCAGAAGCCACCACTGTCTAGGTTCACCTCCTTCTACACCTCCTTGACACTCTGATGCTTCTATATAGTGTCTACATGTGAAGACACAAACTATGAGAGAATGAAATGGTGTTGATGTGAGGGAATGGCATGGTGTTGGTGTGGGGATGTGAAATGGCGTTGTTTGTGAGGGAATGAAATGACGTTGGTGTGAGGGAATGAAATGGCGTTGTGTGACGGAATGAAATGGCGTTGTTTGTGAGGGAATGAAATGACGTTGGTGTGAGGGAATGAAATGACGTTGGTGTGAGGGAATGAAATGGCGTTGTGTGAGGGAATGAAATGGCTTTGGTGTGAGGGAATGAAATGGTGTTGGTGTGAGGGAATGAAATGGTGTTGGTGTGAGGGAATGAAATGGTGCTGGTGTGAGGGAATGAAATGACGTTGGTGTAAGGAAATGAAATGGCTTTGGTGTGAGGGAATGAAATGGCGTTGGTGTGAGGGAATGAAATCGCGTTGGTTTGAGGGAATGAAATGGCTTTGATGTGAGAGAATGGAATGACTTTGATGTGAGTGAATGGAATGACTTTGATGAGAGGGAATGGAATGACTTTGATGTGAGTGAATGGAATGACTTTGATGTGAGTGAATGGAATGACGTTGATGAGAGGGAATGGAATGACTTTGGTGTGAGGGAATGGAATGACGTTGATGAGAGGGAATGGAATGACTTTGGTGTGAGTGAATGGAATGACTTTGATGAGAGGGAATGGAATGACTTTGGTGTGAGGGAATGAAATGGCTTTGATGAGAGGGAATGGAATGACTTTGATGTGAGTGAATGGAATGAATTTGATGTGAGTGAATGGAATGACTTTGATGTGAGTGAATGGAATGACTTTGATGTGAGTGAATGGAATGACTTTGATGTGAGTGAATGGAATGACGTTGATGTGAGTGAATGGAATGACGTTGATGAGAGGGAATGGAATGACTTTGGTGTGAGGGAATGGAATGACGTTGATGAGAGGGAATGGAATGACTTTGGTGTGAGTGAATGGAATGACTTTGATGAGAGGGAATGGAATGACTTTGGTGTGAGGGAATGAAATGGCTTTGATGAGAGGGAATGGAATGACTTTGATGTGAGTGAATGGAATGAATTTGATGTGAGTGAATGGAATGACTTTGATGTGAGTGAATGGAATGACTTTGATGTGAGTGAATGGAATGACTTTGATGTGAGTGAATGGAATGACGTTGATGTGAGTGAATGGAATGACTTTGATGAGAGTGAATGGAATGACTTTGATGTGAGTGAATGGAATGACGTTGATGAGAGGGAATGGAATGACTTTGGTGTGAGGGAATGGAATGACTTTGATGTGAGGGCAGAAAATAACGCCTACACTGACATCTAATTCTCATGGAAGTCCATCAATATTAAATGGCAAGCTGTCAATAAAAGAAATCCCATGGTGTTTTATGTGACACCTGCACTACAAGTGTTAATTGGTCCACTGCGAAATCTGGAAATAACGTGACCCCCCCCCCTACCCCAAATCGTGACCGAAGCATAAGTGGTGCTATTGAAGGGATGGTGATATTTGCATTTTCAGTCAGTGTTAAAATAGCTTTCTTGCCGCGGTGAGTCGGGCCCGCGCTATCTCCAGGTTCGTTATTGCCAGGTTTCTCTGCATTTTGTTACTTCTGGTCATTATTCGTACAGTTCATATGTTTAAATGAAAACATGTAATAATATTACATTACATTTCTATATCCGTGTAATAATTTCAGACATTGAATAACAGTACTTTTTAAATTTAAGAATTAAAACTGAGAAATTGAACATCATTTGCTCTTAAGTTTGATGCGCGTTATTGACAGAACAAAGCTGCTGTAACCAGCGGTGGTGTGGAGCCGGTTCGGTCAGGTTCGTGCGAACCGTTAGTTCAAAATAATAAATTTGACTGACTGTGGCGGTGACCGATATGGCATAAGGAGACATACTAACTGCGAACCCTTTGTTATGAATTTGGCAATACACCGCTGGCTGTAACTGTTAAGTGAATTTGAAGGCCGCGCTCAGCGTGTTGGGTTTCAAATTTAAAAGTTGTCAACCGGGCCTGACCTTGAACTCTTTTGATTCAACCGAGTCGATCAACGTGAGACAGAATGTTTGTTGACGATGAGCGCATCATGAACTGGTTGTCGGGTTGTCTTTCCTGATTGTTTTATGTCCACTGTGGCTGGCCAGGAAATTGCTGATCGAGTTGTCAGCGGGCTTATTTCTTCAGCAGGTATCTCACTAACAGGAGGGGTATGATCAGCTAAATTAGAGGGGCGGACTAGCGAAGGAATAAGGGGCAGAGGGGACGGCCCGCCCCGGGCGGAACAAACCCTAGCTACAAGGGCGTAACTAGATAGCCCACTCTCAGGAGTATCAGCATATATTTTATGTACAGGGGCCGACTAGTGTAGGAAGAGAGGGTGGGAGGGCTGTCCGCCCCGGGCGCCACTGCCCTAGCTACAGAGGCGTAACCAGCTATACCACTCAAAGGAGCGTCCACACGTAGTTAACTTTTATTATCGTCCACGAATACCTTACTTTCAAAGGCGTCCACAGAAACCTAACTTTCAAGAGTGCCAAAGGATTTATCAGAGGATCCATTTATGTCTCAAACACAGGAACGTCACTATATATCTCACTAGCAGGTGGGTCACCAATCGTTTTGCCATGGGTCATCAGCTACCCCAATCACATTAGACACTCACAAGATTAAGCTGTCATTAAAAAATTATGTTGTTTTTTTAAAGTTATAAGCCTATTGTTTGTTAAACCGGTGCATCATTCCAGCAATGATTGTGTTCCTTGCTATACAAACTCATGGTCATCAATCACAGATGTTCATACTTAATGTCACAACTGTCAAGGCCACCCCGCAAGGCAACACCACTACCAACTGTTACAGGCATGCACCGTGAAATGCTTACACACTCGTGTGAAGTGAATGTTGCCCTAAAGACACTCATACAACACACAAGCAAGATATACCATTTAGAATTAGAATAATCTTCCTTTGCTCTGACGCCCAAATGTTGGACTCCTGGAATCCCCTCTCCCCCCTTCTCTCCACACACAGAGAAATGCAGTGGCGTAGGAAGGAGGGGGTGCGGACGAGGTGGACCTCCCCGAGGGGTACGTGTTTTTCTTTATATGGAAGTTTGCATTTTCGCCCTACGGCAGATTTTGTTTTTCGTGGAAGGGTGACCACAAAAAGCTTGGCCCACCCAACCACTGATGCTACACGCAACAAGCATAGAACATGGAACAATATCCCCTTTCCCCCCAACAACCACTTGGTGTCATCCCACGGAATCCCCCCCTCTCCAACCCCTTTTTCCAACGCACCAATAACGCTAGCACACAGCATCAAGAAATCAATACGGCAGCGTCTGAGGTGAACAGACCGTGTATTTCCAGAAGTGCTAAAGGCCCCAGGCTTGTAACATGAATCAGGCGATGTTTGAGGTCTTATCGAACATCTATAATCAGGGATGTGTAGGGAGCACCGGGTGACTTCTGAGTGACCTCTTGGTAACCTCTGGGTGACCTTTACAGACACACCAACAAATGGCACGTCCTTGTTCACCAGAAAAAACATACTAGGCTGTCATTATACGTCCGAGCTCACCACTAGAACATACTATGATGTCATTATACGTCCGTGCTCACCACTAGAACATAATATGATGTCATTATACGTCCGTGCTCACCACTAGAACATACTATGATGTCATTATACGCCCGTGCTCACCAGAAGAACATACTATGATGTCATACGCCCGTGCTCACCAGAAGAACATACTATGATGTCATTATACGTCCGAGCTCACCAGAAGAACATACTATGATGTCATTATACGTCCGAGCTCACCAGAAGAACATACTATGATGTCATTATACGTCCGAGCTCACCAGAAGAACAAACTATGATGTCATTATACGTCCGTGCTCACCACTAGAACATACTATGATGTCATTTTACATCCGTGCTCACCACTAGAACATACTATGATGTCATTTTACATCCGTGCTCATCACTAGAACATACTATGATGTCATTATACGCCCGAGCTCACCAGAAGAACATACTATGATGTCATTATACGCCCGTGCGAACCAGAAGAACATACTACGCTGTCATTATACGTCCGTGCTCACCAGAAGAACATACCATGCTGTCATTATACGTCCGAGCTCACCAGAAGAACATACTATGATGTCATTATACGTCCGAGCATACCAGAAAAACATTCTATGATGTCATACGTCCGAGCTCACCAGGAGAACATACTATGATGTCATTATTGGCAACAAAAATAATAGTTTTTAAAAAATCCACTTTTATTTGTTACATTACTTCCAATGTCCGATAGCTGCATGGGCTACTTTCTACCATAGCCATTCCCTAACCACCAGAGAACATAACATTAATTAATGTATACTAACTTACAACCTATCTCAATATAAAACTAACATTGCCTTTCCTGTCATTTAAACTATACTATTATTTTTGGGGTATATTTCGAATCCTTTCAATCCACCAGTCCTGTTGTAATTTCATCCCATATGAATAAATTAATTCGTATTTTTTTAACAACTCATAGGTTTAATTTACGTGAATTAATTTTCTTTACCATAAGGTTTTGAACAAAATGAGACTCATAATATAATCCATGTGTCCTCAAGCTACGGCCCGTGGGCCACATACGGCCCGCTGGCCGACCAATAGTACCTGGCTAGAAGTGACAAATATGGACCCGGATATCGATCATCTCTTAGACAAAAGCAGGCCCATACTTTTCATTGCAGTTCTATCAAGTTTTTATTGGATTGATTTTGTCTTCATTTTAAATATGTTATTGTTTTTTCAAGTTGTTTTTATTTTCACTACAAACAAGAGGTGTGCATTGTGCATTGAAATGAGATATGTGCAGTGTGCATAGATTGAGATATGTGCAGTATGTATAGAATTGAAATATGTGCAGCGTGTATAGAATTGAGATATGTGCGGTGTGTATAGAATTGAGAAATGTGCAATGTGTATAGAATTGAGAAATGTGCAGTGTGTTCATATTTTTTCAAACTATAGTCCGGCCCCCAACAATGTCTGAGGACACTCATCCAGCCCATAGCTTAAAATGTTTGAGAACCGCTGATATTTACTTTCTTACGAAATATGAAAATTATTTGCTAAGTCTTGGCGTCAAGCAGAAAAAAGTTACTATCTTGAACAGTGTTAGTTTTGCTCGATGGTGTCTAAGTATTGCCCGATGGTGTCTAAGTATTGCTCGATGGTGTCTAAGCATTGCTCGATGGTGTCTAAGCATTGCTCGATGGTGTCTAAGCATTGCTCGATGGTATCTAAGTATTGCTCGATGGTGTCTAAGCATTGCTCGATGGTGTCTAAGCATTGCTCGATGGTGTCTAAGCATTGCCCGATGGTATCTAAGTATTGCTCGATGGTGTCTAAGCATTGCTCGATGGTGTCTAAGTATTGCTCGATGGTGTCTAAGTATTGCTCGATGGTGTCTAAGCATTGCTCGATGGTGTCCAAGTATTGCTCGATGGTGTCTAAGCATTGCTCGATGGTGTCTAAGTATTGCTCGATGGTGTCTAAGCATTGCTCGATGGTGTCTAAGCATTGCTCGATGGTGTCTAAGCATTGCTCGATGGTGTCTAAGCATTGCTCGATGGTGTCTAAGCATTGCTCGATGGTGTCTAAGCATTGCTCGATGGTGTCTAAGCATTGCTTGATGGTGTCTAAGCATTGCTCGATGGTGTCTAAGCATTGCTCGATGGTGTCTAAGCATTGCTCGATGGTGTCTAAGCATTGCTCGATGGTGTCTAAGTATAACGGACCTTAAATAAGAGTTCGGGGTTGGAGAGATGGAAGGCAAACATAATGAACGGTGCGTCTGACGCAAAACAAGATAGACTAGAGCCCTAGACCAGCTTTTTCCAAACGTTAATGTTTGACGGACCGGTGGTAACGTTTCTAAATTGCACCAGGAACCCGTGCCAGACTTAGTGATTTTTAAATTATTTTTTAAAAAATTAAATATTCATTATGTGCGGACCGGCAATGTGCGGCTCGCGGAACGGTGTTGGTCCACGGACCACCATTTGGTGAACGCTGTACCAGACGAGCGTGTCTCACAGACTGTGGGATCCACTAGCACACCAATTCGATCTCTGCGAATATGATGATTTCATTCATCTTTTTTTTAAAGGTGAAGGCGATCTCCACGTCAACGCCAAAAATCAACACTAGAAACTGACAAGACAATAACTGAAAGGTTTGTATTCCAAGACTGTGTTGAACAGCTGGACCACCGAGTCATTCACATTAAGGTGGGATCTCAAGGCGTTTTCAATCAACTGGTTGTTTTTGATGAACTATTATTGCTACAGAATATATTTTTATCTAATCTGCATGTCATGTTTCTTGTTTTTCCCCTTTTGCTAATGTTAATGTGAAGTGCGGTGAGCCTAGCCCTAGCTTGGGGTACCGCGCTATATAAGTAAGCCTAGCCCTAGGCTGGGGTACCGCGCTATATAAGTGAGCCTAGCCCTAGCTTGGGGTGCCGCGCTATATAAGTGAGCCTAGCCCTAGGCTGGGGTACCACGCTATATAAGTGAGCCTAGCCCTCGACTGGGGTACCACGCTATATAAGTGAGCCTAGCCCTAGGCTGGGGTACCGCGCTATATAAGTGAGCCTAGCCCTAGGCTGGGGTGCCGTGCTATATAAGACTACTTTAATAATAATAATAATTCAATGCCACGAAATCAACTGGTCGGTGCTGTGGTTGGGCTGTGAGGGGTGGGGCTGTGAGGGGGGGGGCTGTGAGGGGGGCTGTGAGGGGTTCTCTGGTTGGGCTGTGAGGGGGGCTGCGGTTTGGCTGTGATAGGGGCTGTGAGTGGGGTTGTTAGTGGGGCTGTGAGGGGGGCTTTTTTTAAGGGGGGCTGTGAAGGGGGCTTTGAGGGGGGGCTGTAAGGGAGGCTGTGATAGGGGCTGTGAATGGGGTTGTGAGTGGGGTTGTGAGGGGTTTATGAGTGAGACCAAACGGGGTGGGGAGGAGAGAGCAAAAAGGAAGGGATAAAGGAATACAATGAATGGAAGGGAAAATGGAGGAGAAGATAGGGACTTAATAACTGTGCAATATTGATTAGGCCAACAACGCCAGACGACAGGCTATTAATGTCGTTCGATGCCAGACTTCCATGGCGGGGACAGTAGTCTCGTCAACGTATCTGTGTCTGTATCTGTGTCTGTATCTGCGTCTGTATCTGTGTCTGTATCTGTGTCTGTATCTGTGTCTGTATCTGTGTCTGTATCTGTGTCTGTATCTGTGTCTGTATCTGTGTCTGTATCTGTGTCTGTATCTGTATCTGTGTCTGTGTCTGTATCTGTGTCTGTATCTGTGTCTGTATCTGTGTCTGTATCTGTGCCTGTATCTGTGCCTGTATCTGTGCCTGTATCTGTGCCTGTATCTGTGTCTGTATCTGTGTCTGTATCTGTGTCTGTATCTGTGCCTGTATCTGTGCCTGTATCTGTGTCCGTGTAGCAGTGCAAGCCGGTGGATCAATATTGAAATAACACATAGACGACACGGCGCAGGTGAGATGGAACTGGTGAGATTACCCTAACACAGGTGAGAAGACACGATCAAAAGATTTTTGTTTTGGGGGGGGGGGGAATAATTGACAGCAGGAGAGATGAAACGTCTACACAGGTGAGATAACACGAAACATTGGTGAGATGTCTCGAATATACAGATGAAATGACACGACAGTACAGGTGAGATGACACCGTCACACAGGTGAGTTGACACCTTCACACAGGCGAGTTGACATCTTCACACAGGTGAGATGACACCTTCACACAGGTGAGATGACACAATCAAACAGGTGAGATGAGACCTTCACACAGGTCAGATTACACCTTGACACATGTGATATGACACCTTCACACAGGGGAGATGACACCTTCACACAGGTGAGATAATACCTTCACACAGGTGAGATTATACCTTAACACAGGCGAGGTGACACCTTCACATAGGTGAGATGACACCTTCACACAGGTGAGATGACACCTTCACACAGGTGAGATGACACCTTCACACAGGTGAGATGACAATTTCACACAGGCGAGATGACACCTTCACACAGGTGAGATGACACCTTGGCACAGGCGAAATGACACATTGACACAGGCGAAATGACACACTCACACAGGTGAGATGACACCTTCACACAGGCGAGATTACACCTTCACACAGGCGATATGACACCTTCACACAGGTGAGATGACACCTTCACACATGGAGATAACACTTTCACCCGGGGGTGATGACACCTTCGCACGGTAGAGATGACACGGCAACACAGGTAGGTTGACACAGGGGTTATAACTCGGCTCAATGGTACTCATGGAATAACGCGATATTTTTTTTTCCTTACCACTTTTCTTTTAAGTTTATGTTGTTCAAATTTTAAATAAAAAGTAAAAAAAAAATGACTGCATCACTTCCGTTATGTTGAAGTTCATTTCACAACAGTGTAGGCATGTCATGAAGACCCCCCCCCCCCCCCTCCCCGCACACACACAAATAAACACAATTTTTAATCCTTTAAAAAGGTTGTAACACGTTAAAACCGTGGCATGGCTTTTATTCTTTTATTTATAATATCAAACAAATATTTTTTTAATTAAAAGGTAAATGAATTTTGTATCCCCCCCCCCCCCCCGCAACCAAGAGCAGAAACCGATTTTCAAAAACTGAATGGCCACGTTATCGAGCAAGTATAATTTACTATATTCATTAAATAAACTAAATATGTTGCCAGGGCCGTGCCGAGGAACGCTGCGCCCGGAGGGAAGTAGAAAAGGGCGTCCACCAATATATAGAAAAGGGCGTCCATCAATATATATATAGAAAAGGGCGAATCGGGAGCCCCTTGATGTTGGGGTTTGGGGTGAGGCCCCCCCCCCCCCCCCCACGCACGGCCCTGCATCTTGCAGTTAAAAACAATATATAAAAACATTTTTTATGCGTAAAGTTATAATAAAGTACTAATTACTGGACTAATGGCAAAGATTATTTTTGAAAAGTTAATAGTTTTAGAACCTTCCCAGAAACATCAAAATGGCACACGCTTAAACAAAATTCTTTAGTTGATTTCTGATAGAAAAATTTCAAGGTTGGTTTTTGCGCTGTGAGAAAATTGTGCTACGGATAATCAATAGCCTGAAACTACAGTGAATGAACACGGGCCTGCCGGGGGGCGTGAACGAGCGATTCAGTAATCTGATTGGACGACTGACTGGCATCGTGTGTAAACAATTGATTCGTTTATCTGATTGCAGTCTTTTGTCTGATTGGTTACATGGTAATGAAAGGTGTCATAATGACGTCATTGTCCCATTACAGTGTCAGAATTAATACAGTATCGCAAGGCGATGTTAATATGGCTAGTCTTATGTTTGACAAGAGGTAGACGCTACTTTATTTTACATGTGATGTCTGGAAATCTCTATGTATGATGAGTGGAAGGCCCTATGTATGTTGTGCGCCTCCCCGGAAAATTTTTGATAAATTCAAAATTCAAGAATGAATTTTAGCACATACCTGAATTTAGTGTTGCATCATTCGACATTTAATCCGATAGAAAATGGAGAGAAGCTAGTTAAAAATGTAGGTCTCACTTAAACGCGGAGCCGTCCTATGGGCCCTGCAACACCTGTGGCTGAAAGATGTCTTAAACTCGGAGCCGTCCTATGGGCCCTGCAACACCTGTGGCTGAAAGATGACTTAAACTCGGAGCCCTCCTATGGGCCCTGCAACACCTGTGGCTTAAAGATGTTTTTGATATTTAAGGGGCTGAAAGTTGTGGAGTGGAATCTTTTCTAATGATCAGCTTTGAACACGGAGGCGGAATGGGGACAAAACCGAAAATTTGCAGGAGGCCACAGGAAGTCAATTACTAAATACATGTAGTAATTTGGTTTTTACATTTTATTGAAACCATTTTCGCTAAATTACTCAATATAAATTAAATGAATTTTTTTTTAAATGCGTCCAAAAGTGGTTTCCATAACAAAATAGCATTGTTATATCATTTTGCATGTTGAAAGCAAATCTAAAAAAAACAGACAACAAATGTGTATAACAATGAGATTTTCTAAATATTTACATGTTTTATCATAGTAAAAAAAAAAGAAAAGAAAACTGTTTTGTAGAATGGTCTAAACATTTTAATGCTTTTTAAAAACTGGTCATTTTGACCGATTGTATAAGAAGGACATCATTGTTTTAAGAAGACATGATAGAAATATATGACATATTTTGTAGACGTGTTCAAATATGTACAGGTGGCAATTTGTTGCAAATCGGATGAAAGTTATAGTAATGCGAAATTCCAAATAGACCTTTCAGCCAACTGAATATTGGGAAATATATACTTTAAATTAATACGATTTCCAAAAGATAAAATAACACAATAATATATAAATACATATTATGTATGTTGTAAATTGTATAGCTCAGTTGAACTTAGAACTTCTACAGTACAGTAGTGATCCCTGCAGCCCAGCAGAGGCCGAGGCAACCGAGTAAATCAATTGGGGCCCTGCGTAAACTAATAAGTTTGATAGCATTATTTTGACACTTGTTGGGGCCCAAAATGTGTATTTCCCTTGGCCACAAAATGTGTATTTCCCTTGACCACAAAATGTGTGTTTCCCTTGGCCACAAAATGTGTGTTTCCCTTGGCCACAAAATGTGTGTTTCCCTTGGCCACAAAATGTGTGTTTCCCTTGGCCACAAAATGTGTGTTTCCATTGGCCACAAAATGTGTGTTTCCCTTGGCCACAAAATGTGTGTTTCCCTTGGCCACAAAATGTGTGTTTCCCTTGGCCACAAAATGTGTGTTTCCCTTGGCCACAAAATGTGTGTTTCCCTTGGCCACAAAATGTGTATTTCCATTGGCCACAAAATGTGTGTTTCCCTTGGCCACAAAATGTGTGTTTCCCTTGGCCACAAAATGTGGATTTCCCTTGGCCCCAAAATTCTCTTTACGGCCCCGGTTGTACAGATTATATTGTATGAGAAACTTGAAGAGGAGGAGGAGTGCACAATAATGAGAACGTCTTTCAGCGGAGAAAATCTCATTGACTCACGATTAGAGTCACGTTTTATTGGTCGTGTTGATTCGGGACCAAACGGACCACTGGCCATAAGTTAGCAGCGGCCATAAGTTAGCAGCGGCCATAAGTTAGCAGTGGCCATAAGTTAGCAGTGACTGATAAGAAAACTCAACATGACACTGTCATTTCCAGGCAACGGCATATAATCGTTGGCACCTGGAGACGGGAAGCGGTTTTTTTAAAAAATAGTGTGTGGGCGAAGATGTCGGCGGGTGGGTGTCAGTGGGTGGATGTCAGTGGGTGGCAGTCAGTGGATGGATGTCAGTGGGTGGATGTCAGTGGGTGGATGTCCGTGGGTGGATGACCGTGGGTGGATGACCATGGGTGGGTGTCAGTGGTTGGATGACCGTGGGTGGATGACCGTGGGTGAGTGTCAGTGGGTGGATACCGTGGGTGGAAGACCGGGGTGGATGACCGTGGGTGGATAACCGGGGTGGATGACGATGGGTGGATGACCGGGGGTGGATGACCGGAGGTGGGTGTCCCGGGGTGGGTGTGCAAGCGTGTGGGATATTCTCTGGGGAGGGCAAAAATTTAGAATTTTAGTTGAATCAATCAGTTTTATGGCAAGAATTTTGAATAGAATGAAATAGGTCTGCAACCTCTTCAATGTGTCTTTGAATGAAAGCAGAGACCGTAACGTCATTCAGATGTATGACGGTCAATATAAAAATGTTCACGTAACTCCGTTACATTATAGTCAAACCTTAACTTTGTCAAAATTCACCTATGAAGATTGTGTGGGCAATTTATTTATTGAATTTAACACCATTAATGATCACTAATTTCCCTATACGTGAACACCACTTTGGATTTTATGCTCTGCTTAAACCTAACATTAATTTGCGTTGTGATTTATGCTGTGCTTCATTGCGTTTTAGGTTTTAGTTTATGTGGATATCGTTAAATAAATAGGTTTACAACCCGAAGACAGCGTTTAACGAGCAGGTAACGCCCCCTTCCACCACATTCCACCACCTTCCGTCCCATTCCACCACCTTCAACCACCTTCCACCATCTTCCGTACCATTCCAACACCTTCTACCACCTTCCACCACCTTCCGTCCCCTTCCACCACTTTCCACCACATTCCACCAAATTCGACCACCTTCCGTCCCATTCCACCACCTTCCACCACCTTCCGTCCCCTTCCACCACTTTCCACCCCATTCCACCAAATTCGACCACCTTCCGTCCCATTCCACCACCTTCCACCACCTTCCGTCCCCTTCCAACACCTTCCACCACCTTCCACCACTTTTGGTAGTGAAACAACGTAACCTCCATCCTGGCCTTGCATGAACGTGTGGAACATACAAGCACATACAACATTGTTGACCTACGTGGTGCCAGTGCCAAGGATGGGGAAATCTTGGGCGTGGTCTTAAATAACGGAAAGAATAACATGGGCCAAAGTTCTGAGCCTAATCGATGTGAGGCCGAGATACAGGCATAGAGGATGGGATATCAGAGTGTTGGATGTTGGGGGAATGTGAGTGTTGGATGTCGGGCGTATGTGTGAGGTATGTGAGTGTTGGATGTTGGGGTATGTGAGTGTTGGATGTTAGGGCATGAGAGTTTGGGATGCTGGGATAAGTGAGTATTAAAGATGTATTAGGGTATGTGAGTGTTGGCTGTTTGGAAATATGAGTGTTGTATGTTATATATCTGAGCGTGTGATGTTAGTATATGGGCGTTTAAGATGTTGACATATATCAGTGTTGGGCGTTGAGATGTCTGAGTTGAGAGAAGTAAACATTTGATCAACGTATTGTGTGTTGAGCGCTTGACTTGCACACATCCAACGTGTGTGCCGACCTTGGTTTGTCTCAGTTCAGATTACGGAGCCCTAGAACATGGTAAAGGTCATTTCTTGGTGTCCTCGTGGCGGTGTGGCAGAGCCCGGATGTAGCCGGAGCACGTGAGTTCAGAAGGGAGAGTACGCAGGGTTACGATCAGGGATGTTTGTTTACAGTTGAGTTTGGACACATGACGGTATTGGAATGAAAGAAAGGCAGAAGGGTTACAATAAAAGAATGAAAAGATCGGTTTGTTTCCTTCGCTGTGCCGGAAGAGCAACTTTAACAGCAGCAGATTTAAAATCAAGGGCCTGTTCTGAGATTTTCGCGCTAAAGTTTTCTCCATCTCGTATGTTTTATTTGTTTACTCATCTTTTCCTGTTTGCCCATTGCGCCTCCTGCATCGGTTATTGAATAACATGGTGATGCACTAACAGTTTACCCCACCTCACACCCCATCTGACATCCCACCTCACATCCCACCTCACACTCTACCTCACACCCCACCTCACGTTCCACATCAAATCCCACCTCACATCCCACATCAAACCCCACCTCACATCCCACCTCACACCCCACCTCACATCCCACCTCACACACCACCTCACACCTCACCTCACACCCCACCTCACACCCCACCTCACACCCCACCTCACATCCCACCGTATCCTTTAAGCTAAGGTATTTTGATATAATTATTATCATCATTTCTACATCAGTGAAAGCCATTCTTCCATTGTTTGGATCGTCCCCCTTTTTCCCCAACCCCTTCTTTTTTTTCCCCTTCACTTGGTTAACTGCCCGAAAGCCTCAAGTCTTTCACCGACCAATCAATAATGACTCACAACTTGCCTGGAAGGATTTCAACAGCAGATGTCCAGCCAATCCAAACTTCCGAGTGTGTCCTAACAAAAATGGCATTGCTGGCGGTTATTTAATAATATAATGATTTTCAGAAAATATACAGCGAGAAATGAAAGCTCAAACAATTCATAATTTTAAATGTTCACGATGACAGGGATGGGACCACAAATCTGATCTGTACTACCGCCTGAACCATCTGATCCTCTTTGTAATTTTGGACAGGGATGCGACCACAAATCTGATCTGTACTACCGCCTGAACCATCTGATCCTCTTTGTAATTTTGGACAGGGATGGGACCACAAATCTGATCTGTACTACCGCCTGGACCATCTGATCCTCTTTGTAATTTTGGACAGGGATGGGACCACAAATCTGATCTGTACTACCGCCTGAACCATCTGATCCTCTTTGTAATTTTGGACAGAAATGGGACCACAAATCTGATCTGTACTACCGCCTGGACCATCTGACACTCTTTGTAATTTTGGACAGGGATGGGACCACAAATCTGATCTGTACTACCGCCTGAACCATCTGATCCTCTTTGTAATTTTGGACAGGGATGGGACCACAAATCTGATCTGTACTACCGCCTGAACCATCTGATCCTCTTTGTAATTTTGGACAGGGATGGGACCACAAATCTGATCTGTACTACCGCCTGGACCATCTAATCCTCTTTGTAATTTTGGACAGGGATGGGACCACAAATCTGATCTGTACTACCACCTGGACCATCTGATCCTCTTTGTAATTCTGGACAGGGATGGGACCACAAATCTGATCTGTACTACCGCCTAGACCATCTGACACTCTTTGTAATTTTGGACAGGGATGGGACCACAAATCTGATCTGTACTACCGCCTGAACCATCTGATCCTCTTTGTAATTTTGGACAGGGATGGGACCACAAATCTGATCTGTACTACCGCCTGAACCATCTGATTCTCTTTGTAATTTTGGACAGGGATGGGACCACAAATCTGATCTGTACTACCGCCTGAACCATCTGATCCTCTTTGTAATTTTGGACAGGGATGGGACCACAAATCTGATCTGTACTACCGCCTGGACCATCTGATCCTCTTTGTAATTTTGGACAGGGATGGGACCACAAATCTGATCTGTACTACCGCCTGAACCATCTGATCCTCTTTGCAATTTTGGACAGGGATGGGACCACAAATCTGATCTGTACTACCGCCGGGACCATCTGACACTCTTTGTAATTTTGGACAGGGATGGGACCACAAATCTGATCTGTACTACAGCCTGAACCATCTGATCCTCTTTGTAATTTTGGACAAGGATGGGACCACAAATCTGATCTGTACTACCGCCTGAACAATCTGATCCTCTTTGTAATTTTCGACAGGGATGGGACCACAAATCTGATCTGTACTACCGCCTGGAACATCTAATCCTCTTTGTAATTTTGGACAGGGATGGGACCACAAATCTGATCTGTACTACCGCCTGGACCATCTAATCCTCTTTGTAATTCTGGACAGGGATGGGACCACAAATCTGATCTGTACTACCGCCTGGACCATCTGACACTCTTTGTAATTTTGGACAGGGATGGGACCACAAATCTGATCTGTACTACCGCCTGAACCATCTGATCCTCTTTGTAATTTTGGACAGGGATGGGACCACAAATCTGATCTGTACTACCGCCTGAACCATCTGATCCTCTTTGTAATTTTAGACAGGGATGGGACCACAAATCTGATCTGTTCTACCGCCTGAACCATCTGATCCTCTTTGTAATTTTGGACAGGGATGGGACCACAAATCTGATCTGTACTACCGCCTGGAACATCTAATCCTCTTTGTAATTTTGGACAGGGATGGGACCACAAATCTGATCTGTACTACCGCCTGGACCATCTAATCCTCTTTGTAATTCTGGACAGGGATGGGACCACAAATCTGATCTGTACTACCGCCTGGACCATCTGACACTCTTTGTAATTTTGGACAGGGATGGGACCACAAATCTGATCTGTACT
Source organism: Omphiscola glabra (assembly GCA_964017045.1). Classification (NCBI taxonomy): domain Eukaryota; kingdom Metazoa; phylum Mollusca; class Gastropoda; family Lymnaeidae; genus Omphiscola; species Omphiscola glabra. The sequence goes on along the minus strand of OZ024796.1, from coordinate 31,416,667 downwards.
ACCGCCTGAACCATCTGATCCTCTTTGTAATTTTGGACAGGGATGGGACCACAAATCTGATCTGTACTACCGCCTGAACCATCTGATCCTCTTTGTAATTTTGGACAGGGATGGGACCACAAATCTGATCTGTACTACCGCCTGGACCATCTGATCCTCTTTGTAATTTCGGACAGGGATGGGACCACAAATCTGATCTGTACTACCGCCTGAACCATCTGATCCTCTTTGTAATTTTGGACAGGGATGGGACCACAAATCTGATCTGTACTACCGCCTGGACCATGTGACACTCTTTGTAATTTTTGACAGGGATGGGACCACAAATCTGATCTGTACTACCGCCTGAACCATCTGATCCTCTTTGTAATTTTGGACAGGGATGGGACCACAAATCTGATCTGTACTACCGCCTGAACCATCTGATCCTCTTTGTAATTTTGGACAGGGATGGGACCACAAATCTGATCTGTACTACCGCCTGGACCATCTGATCCTCTTTGTAATTTTGGACAGGGATGGGACCACAAATCTGATCTGTACTACCGCCTGAACCATCTGATCCTCTTTGTAATTTTGGACAGGGATGGGACCACAAATCTGATCTGTACTACCGCCTGGACCATCTGACACTCTTTGTAATTTTGGACAGGGATGGAACCACAAATCTGATCTGTACTACCGCCTGAACCATCTGATCTTCTTTGTAATTTTGGACAGGGATGGGACCACAAATCTGATCTGTACTACCGCCTGAACCATCTGATCCTCTTTGTAATTTTGGACAGGGATGGGACCACAAATCTGATCTGTACTACCGCCTGGACCATCTAATCCTCTTTGTAATTTTGGACAGGGATGGGACCACAAATCTGATCTGTACTACCGCCTGGACCATTTAATCCTCTTTGTAATTCTGGACAGGGATGGGACCACAAATCTGATCTGTACTACCGCCTGGACCATCTGACACTCTTTGTAATTTTGGACAGGGATGGGACCACAAATCTGATCTGTACTACCGCCTGGACCATCTGACACTCTTTGTAATTCTGGACAGGGATGGGACCACAAATCTGATCTGTACTACCGCCTGAACCATCTGATCCTCTTTGTAATTTTGGACAGGGATGGGACCACAAATCTGATCTGTACTACCGCCTGAACCATCTGATACTCTTTGTAATTTTAGAAAGGGATGGGACCACAAATCTGACCTGTACTACCGCCTGGACCATCTGATCCTCTTTGTAATTTTGGACAGGGATGGGACCACAAATCTGATCTGCACTACCGCCTGGACCATCTAATCCTCTTTGTAATTTTAGACAGGGATGGGACCACAAATCTGATCTGTACTACCGCCTGGACCATCTAATCCTCTTTGTAATTCTGGACAGGGATGGGACCACAAATCTGATCTGTACTACCGCCTGGACCATCTGACACTCTTTGTAATTTTGGACAGGGATGGGACCACAAATCTGATTTGTACTACCGCCTGGACCATCTGACACTCTTTGTAATTCTGGACAGGGATGGGACCACAAATCTGATCTGTACTACCGCCTGAACCATCTGATCCTCTTTGTAATTTTGGACAGGGATGGGACCACAAATCTGATCTGTACTACCGCCTGAACCATCTGATCCTCTTTGTAATTTTGGACAGGGATGGGACCACAGATCTGATCTGTACTACCGCCTGAACCATCTGATCCTCTTTGTAATTCTGGACAGGGATGGGACCACAAATCTGATCTGTACTACCGCCTGAACCATCTGATCCTCTTTGTAATTTTGGACAGGGATGGGACCACAAATCTGATCTGTACTACCGCCTGAACCATCTGATCCTCTTTGTAATTCTGGACAGGGATGGGACCACAAATCTGATCTGTACTACCGCCTGAACCATCTGATCCTCTTTGTAATTTTGGACAGGGATGGGACCACAAATCTGATCTGTACTACCGCCTGAACCATCTGATCCTCTTTGTAATTTTGGACAGGGATGGGACCACAAATCTGATCTGTACTACCGCCTGAACCATCTGATCCTCTTTGTAATTTTAGAAAGGGATGGGACCACAAATCTGATCTGTACTACCACCTGAACCATTTGATCCTCTTTGTAATTTTGGACAGGGATGGGACCACAAATCTGATCTGTACTACCGCCTGAACCATCTGATCCTCTTTGTAATTCTGGACAGGGATGGGACCACAAATCAGATCTGTACTACCGCCTGAACCATCTGATCCTCTTTGTAATTTTGGACAGGGATGGGACCACAAATCTGATCTGTACTACCGCCTGAACCATCTTATCCTCTTTGTAATTCTGGACAGGGATGGGACCACAAATCTGATCTGTACTACCGCCTGAACCATCTGACACTCTTTGTAATTCTGGACAGGGATGGGACCACAAATCTGATCTGTACTCCTGCCTGGACCATCTGATCCTCTTTGTAATTCTGGACAGGGATGGGACCACAAATCTGATCTGTACTACCGCCTGAACCATCTGATCCTCTTTGTAATTCTGGACAGGGATGGGACCACAAATCTGATCTGTACTACCGCCTGGACCATCTGATCCTCTTTGTAATTGTGGACAGGGATGGGACCACAAATCTGATCTGTACTACCGCCTGAACCATCTGACACTCTTTGTAATTCTGGACAGGGATGGGACCACAAATCTGATCTGTACTACCGCCTGAACAATCTGACACTCTTTGTATTTCTGGACAGGGATGGGACCACAAATCTGATCTGTACTACCGCCTGAACCATCTGATCCTCTTTGTAATTTTGGACAGGGATGGGACCACAAATCTGATCTGTACTACCGCCTGAACCATCTGATCCTCTTTGTAATTCTGGACAGGGATGGGACCACAAATCTGATCTGTACTACCGCCTGAACCATCTGACACTCTTTGTAATTCTGGACAGGGATGGGACCACAAATCTGATCTGTACTACCGCCTGAACCATCTGATCCTCTTTGTAATTCTGGACAGGGATGGGACCACAAATCTGATCTGTACTACCGCCTGGACCATCTGACACTCTTTGTAATTTTGGACATGGATGGGACCACAAATCTGATCTGTACTACCGCCTGAACCATCTGACACTCTTTGTAATTCTGGACAGGGATGGGACCACAAATCTGATCTGTACTACCGCCTGAACCATCTGACACTCTTTGTAATTCTGGACAGGGATGGGACCACAAATCTGATCTGTACTACCGCCTGAACCATCTGACACTCTTTGTAATTCTGGACTGTGCTTTGATAGTCGTTTTATATAAATTTGAACTATTTATGAGATTGAAAAATGTCCATCGCCTGACGTGGTAACAATACATATTAAGAGGAGACTGGAAACAAAAACCCGTGAACACTGGACTACAGCGGACATCATCTGAAGCGGATTATATCCCCAGGTGAGGGGGGCTACCACCTGTCACACGAAAGATGTTTTTGCTTTGTCCAGACGGCAATCAATAATTTCTATTTCCTTCTAGGGGTTTATCTCTGTACGAGTGATTAGTTACGGGAGGGGGGGGGCGTGGGGGTTGAGGGTGGGGGTCATAAAGAGGTGAAGTGAAACAATGATTTATTGTAATGAATTGGGTGGTGGGAGGAGATTCAAATAAATGTTGGTGTAAAAAAAAATAGATTAGTCACGTGACGAGGTCTTGGATATTTAATAATGCATGTGTGACCTCCGGCCCTTATCTCTTGTTGTTGCGGAGGACGTGATGTTTCAAGATGGAGGCTGTATGGGGAAGCGATCAAAACCTGGGTAGTCTCCCACTTAACATCAAAAGAAACAAAATACACAACAAAATACACAACAAAATACACAACAAAATACACATAGCCCACAAAACGTATGCCCCCCACAAAATACATTTTCTCAACAAAATACATCATGACGAGTATCACTTTGAATGCCTGAGAGATCATCAAATATTTCACAGATCTTTTTATTTGAAAAATTCACTTGCCATTTATTTCAAAAATAATATGTGCATTTTACAAACACAATATGGAAATGCTGTTTTTTTAAAAATATGTTCTTGTCCCGGTCAGTATGATAATAAAGAATTCAAATTAAATATTTCCACCACGAAGTTATTGAAAGAAGTGAGAAATTTTAATTTGAAGGTTCATAACCCAAATTATAAAGCAGGTCAAATACTGTACAAATAACAGAAAAACTCTGCCCGCATATTGTGTACATTTATACTGAAACATAACATAAACGCGATTAACAAGTGTTCTCAAATAGTTCTAGTAGATCTACGTTTATTTGTGAGAAATTCATTGTGTGTGTGTACTTTGGAGTAAATGTGTATTTGCGTGAATCTGTGTGTGTGGCTATGTGTGAGCGTGTGTGAGTACGTGTGTTAATGCGTTTGTGGTTCGGTTGTCATGTATTTGAGAAGGGAGGGCCTAGACATCATTCCCACATCAACAGTTGATGCGAGAGAAAGGAGGGCCGAGACATCCTGCCCACATCAACAGTTGATGCAAATCTCAAGTGTGCCATCGATTACATTGGAATGTTTGACTGGTGAGTAACCGCCCCTGGTGTTGGTGGTGCATGACTCACCCCTCCCCACCCCCCTCTCCATGTGCACAACCCTTACACCAATCCACATTACCCCCTTCGCAGTCACAGACACACACACAAACAAAACGTATGAGTAAGTTTGGCCTTCGTGTCTATGACACACTGTTTTGAAGAAAAAACAAAATCAGTGATTTGGAAAACTGCCTTAAAATTAAAACACCTGGCAAAGCTCATTCGGAACACAAACTGCGAACATGCTAACGTAATCAAAACCATTCCTCAACACAATCTGTCAGAGCACACTAATCACACACACTTCTAAACTATCATTGGCACTAGTGACACACCATGGGGCATATCAGTGACACAAATGAGACACATTGTCAACACACCAATGACACAAGGGACAGACCATGTCATCACATTAATGACACACCATGGCAACACAATAATGACACACCATGGAAACACATTAATGACACACCATGGCAACACACTAATGACACACCATGGCAACACATTAATGACACACCATGGCAACACATTAATGACACACCATGGCAACACACTAATGACACAGCACAGCAAAAACCATAATGACGCAAAACAAAGTATGAGAAAACCCACACCGATGATACACCTATATCACGAGGCGGAACTAGTCGTGTACGATTGCGGTCAGCAAACAAATATGCAACTTTTAAAACTGTTTACATAATAATATATATATATATATATGCATTATAGCTGATGCCCTCAATGCAATAATAATGCAAGAAAAGCAGATATCCCTCACCAATCTCAATCATCCGAGACCCATGGAATTGTAAACACAGTATGTCAGCACGCATGCTACACGCCTTGACAATCCAGGTCACCGTGCTTTAACTTGACTCAATAGTCGCATGCAGGGTTTACATCCGCAAAGCACCGGCGACACCCATGGCACGTTTATGATTCCTTCGCTCTTCAGCAACCCCCTACCCTTTTCCCAATCATGTCATATCTTTTATTTTAAAATGCCAACACATGCAAATAGTGCAATGAACAGCATTGAACGCCCCCTTCCCTCGCCCATCCCACCCACACACACGTTGCCCCTTTTCCCCACATGTAGATGACGAATGCGCAAACATTTCAACAAGAGTGTTTTCCCAAACTTCTCCATACTCCACACCCCCCCCCCCCCCCACCCCTACAAGCTATTACCAACAACAAGTACATCATGAAATGTGGACACAATGGACTTCTGAATTATTTTTTGAAACGGAATAAAATAAACTTAAGACTTATTCGATCAAGAAAAATGCTAATGAAGAGTTAGACATATAATATATATATACATATAACTTTTAAATATTACTTTGAACAAAGAGAACGTGTCTGAATGGCCACTGGATCTGCATGATTAGTTCTCAATAGCTTAAGTCTCCACTGTTCTTAAATCCATTTTGCTTGCACTCCCTGCAAAGCTACCTCGCCCCCCCCCCCGCCCTGTGAATTTGGGGCTGCCCTGGGGTTTGGGGCGCCCCAGGTTGGGAAACTCTGATTTAACAGTCTAAGACGGATGTATAAACATAAATAAAAGATATTAGAGAGCTAACACGTTAAGCAATCACAAATGTACGTACACCATATCCTTTACACGCAGCAAGATCAACGCCATCTGCTTTACACACAATAGGATCAACGCCATCTCCTTTACTGACAACAAGATCAACACCATCTCCTTTACAGAGAACAAGATCAACACCATCTCCTTTACAGAGAACAAGATCAACACCATCTCCTTTACAGACAACAAGATCAACACCATCTACTTTACAGACAACAAGATCAACGCCATCTTCTTCCATCTCCTTTACAGACAAGATAACTCTATTCTTCATACAAAATCAACGCCTTCTCCATTACATACAAGTTACATACATCTAAAATGACAACTCTTCTCCCCGTTTGACCAAACATCACTCCTCCCCGTTTGACCAAACATCACTCCTCCCCGTTTGACCAAACACCACTCCTCCCCGTTTGACCAAACACCACTCCTCCCCGTTTGACCAAACACCCCTCCTCCCCGTTTGACCAAACACCACTCCTCCCCGTTTGACCAAACACCACTCCTCCCCGTTTGACCAAACACCACTCCTCCCCGTTTGACCAAACATCACTCCTCCCCGTTTGACCAAACATCACTCCTCCTTGTTCGACCAAACATCACCAGTTGCACCCCCACCCCGATTAAAAACAAAACAAATTCTATAACTCTATCAGGCATCCCTGACCATCCACACGTGTACCATGGTCTTAATGCCCCCCCACACCCACCACTTCTTTACATATGGCGCTCCTCTACCCCCTCCCCCCCCCCCACTCAGAGGCAGATATTGAGCCACCAGCTACTGCCTTGCATAAGCACCTGCTAAAACAGGTCAAAATGTTTGAGAGTAGGTTACAAAAAAAAAGATAAAGATAAAACAATGGGACGCTTTTGTTTACGGAAATAGAACTGCTTCGCATGGCCAGGATTTTACGTTAATTTCAACTTATGACTCTATATTTTGCGATCGTCTTAAACTATTTTAAGCACGTTAGTCCTACCCTCGTTTTCAGTCGATGTGTCGTGTGCCATTGGTGTGTCGTGTGCCCCTGATGTGTCGTGTGCCACTGGTGTGTCGTGTGCCCCTGATGCGTCGTGTGCACCTGATGTGTCGTTTGCCACTGGTGTGTCGTGTGCCCCTGATGTGTCGTGTGCCACTGGTGTGTCGTGTGCCCCTGATGTGTTTGGTGCCACTGATGTGTCCTGTGTCACTGATGTGTCGTGTGCCATTGGTGTGTCGTTTGCCACTGGTGTGTCGTTTGCCATTGGTGTGTCGTTTGCCACTGGTGTGTCGTGTGCCCCTGATGAGTCGTGTGCCACTGGTGTGTCGTGTGCCCCTGATGTGTCGTGTGCCCCTGATGTGTCGTGTGCCCCTGATTTGTCGTGTGCCACTGATGTGTCGTGTGGCACTGATGTGTCGTGTGCCACTGTTGTGTCGTGTGCCACTGATGTGTCATGTGCCACTGATGTGTCGTGTGCCACTGATGTATCGTGTGCCACTGATGTGTCGTGTGCCACTGATGTGTCGTGTGCCACTGATGTGTCGTGTGCCACTAATGTGCCGCGTGCCACTGGTGTGTCGTGTGCCACTGATGTGTCGTGTGCCACTAATGTGCCGCGTGCCGCAGGTGTTTCGCAAGATTTTAATATAATTGAAGAAAAGTTGAATAAAACCCAACAACCTAAGAATATGAATAGAACTATAATAAGAATATGAATAGAACACAATCCATAGAATATATAGAATGTAATAAAAATTTACAAATTTTTTAGTGTTTTTCATCAAAATTTTAGAAAAGTTTCAAGTTAAAATCTGTGAAAACTGCAGGTTTAGTATACCCGTCAACCTTCAATCTGAATTGTTTTTCAAAGTGGCTATTCGGACACGAAAATGAGTAAGAGGTTGGGTTTATTAAAAAATATTGAAAATATTATTGTTGGGTTTGTAAGACAAAATTTGGTATCAAGTGACAGATATTTGAATGGGCTCATACGTTTGTAAACTTACTTCTTCGGTTTGACTAAAATAAACTACCACAAATGACATCCGAATAGCATTGCGTCTAAAGGCATCCGGGTCCTAATAGCCGCAGCAATAGTTTTTTTTTTTACATTAGTTTTTTTTATGGAGGGTTTTTTTTTTAAGTGGGGTTGTGGGGAAAAAAAAAAGTGTGGGGAGGGTCTTAAAGCATTTCACCTTTGCTGTCCAAGATCATTTGGAACATGGTCCACGTGAGATTTTGTGTACAGTATCAATATCAATCCCAGTGCTATATATAGAATTGATTTAAACTAAGCATGTACCTACATGAGAAGACAGTATAATAGCCTGGTGGGATGTTCTTGTGGTTAGGTCTAAGTTAGTATATGTATTAAATTTTTAAAAATTGTGTTTTTTTTTTCATTTTATTAATTTATAAGTAGGTCACCCAATCCTGTACAAGTAGGTCACACACTACTGTATAATTAGGTCACACACTGCAACTTTATGAAGAATGACTATGAAACTTATTCAAATAAATAAATTTGAAATCAAATCAAGTATATAACAACAACAGTGATACGAATACGAGTGCGTGTATGTGGTAATTTAAAAAAAAAAATTTGACTATATAAAAATGACTATTAACCGACAAAGTGTTGTGTAAATGTTTCAGAAGACAACAGATGCGCAACAGGTGTTGTGTGCCAATAAGAATAAAATTTTTGCTGTGTAATGAGATCAACTAAGGATATCCACAAGTCAATCAGAGTAAAAGAGAGAAATTTTTAACAGAAAAATAATAACTAAACCCTATATAATCGGAAGTAAAACCCGGCTCAAAATAATCAGTGTGTAGTAGTTGTAGCAACGAAAGAAAGAAATGGTGCAAAATAGTTTTCTTACCTGTCTGTCTCACCGACTCTTGAGTCGGCTTCCATCATAGTACTCACACACAAACACTCACCCGGTCAGCGGGTCTCACAGCATCACTTCGCGGGGCAACCCCCACAACAAGTGATGACGCAGTGCACGCGTCGCTATAGCAACAGGGGAACTTATGATAATGGCGGACGGCGAGGAGTTAGAATAATTCAGAACTACGTAAGATGGAAACAATCAAAAATGAATGGAACAAAATGATGATAATTCAATAGTGTTATGTTCTGTTTCACGCACGTACGTCCTAGGCCTTGGCTACACTGGTTACTCTCTGAGCACTGCTCATTCGTCTTTTTTAAAGGTTTGAACACTTGTATTGAGTACTCCACGGGAGTCACACACACGTCGAATGAATGGTGGAAAAAAAAAATAACTGTGACCAAGTCAACCCTAGGTATCGGCGTAATTTTTACAGGCGTGCTGTGACCTTAAAACCAAGGCGAGTACTTCCAGGCTGCCGCTCTGCTCTACCTCACCAACACACCACAGCACAACGTCCAGACCGGTGTGACCTGGATGTAACGCTCAATGGAGAATACTTGGCATAGAGGGGGGGGGGGAGAAGCGGGGAAAGGAGGGAAGTCGGAGTAGCGTAGAAGTGGGGAGCTTCACACACACATAGGTGGTAGTGAAGGAGGTGGGGAATACGACGTAAAGAAGTGGAACGCCTGCCAAGTGAGGTATCGATCAACGCCAGTAGGATGTGAGGGGATTTGGGGGGGGGGGGAGGTGGAGGTATTCACGGTGATGTCACACAGATGTCGCGAGGGAAAAAGGGGGGTGGGGATTTGCCTGGAGAATAAGTCGATGAGTGGATCAGTGGAAACTAAAACTAAAACAACGGATCGTGATGGCTGCCATGAATGAACGGCCGTAGACTCCAGTATGTCACGTCATAAGTACTTTTGGCTTAAGGCGACATTCATCTTGGGTAGTCGTTGGCGGAGACGGGGAGGGGTAGAGGGTGTTAGTAGAACTGATAGAAGGTGATGATACAAAAATTGATGGAATATTCACTGAAATTGTCGGTACAGCAAAGTTGGGGAATTCCTAGAAACAAATCTATTTATAGTTTAACATCTTAAGTTTAAAAAAATAATAATTAAGAATTACGTCAGGTTAAAATATTCTACACAAATTTTCACCAAAAAGACACTAAAAGACACTAAAAGACACTAAAAGACACTAAAAGACACTAAAAGACACTAAAAGACACTAAAAGACACTAAAAGACACTAAATGACAACGGGAGTATTAATTAGAATGCACAACAATAATAATCGCAAATAATATAATATAATATAAGCCAAATAAGATATGGCATAATCAGGGCCGGATTTACAGACAGGCCGACTAGGCCGTGGCCTAGGGGCCCCGCGAAATAAGGGGCCCCAAAATTGGGAGTAGTATATAAAAAATATATATTTTTGAATGGACAAAATTTAGCAACATTTTTTCTTTTTCAAAATGGGGCCTCAAATTTATTTTGGCCTAGGGCCCCTAAAATTGTAAATCCGGCCCTGAGCATAATGAATGCATTACTCTTGACAGCTCAAACGGCCCCGATAGTCAACTTGGTTATAGCATCTTTGGCGTTTATTTACAACTCACTTGGATTGAACAATGACGTCACATAATCACAACGATCATACGTTTTTCTCTATAATACGTTTTTTAACACCGTCATTAAAAATGCGTAATCAATGATTATATCCTTTGAACACTTTTGTTAATTTAATCTATAGTTAATTTAAATTCAACTGCGTTAATTTTTTAAAAAATTTTTTTGGTCGCTCCCAATTTAAGTTTGTGCTCAAGCGGTGACCCGAATACTTTTCTCTTGCAGTCTAGCTAGGATTAATGACACCCGGGGCGGGACAAGCTTTTCCCCGCCCCTTTCACGAAACAAACGCTGCTGTTAGCCGAAAATGACACCCCTTCATATGAAGTAAAAGTCCCCCCCCCCTCCTCTGGAGATGGATAGTCCCCACGAAAAACCCATTTTTACGCCCCTGAAGAGTAATCACATATAATTATTTATCTTTAATCAGAGGGGAACATGGGAACAATCTTGTTTGAAAATCCCCTACTAGCAATACAAAATGGCTTGAGACTATTGTAAGAAATCAGCCAAGTGGAAATAACGAGTGTGGGAAATGGGACATAATGACGGGCCGGTGTTAGAAAAAAAAATGTTGGTAAGAAAGGGTGGGAGAGTTTAAAAAAATGAAATGTTGATAAAAATATAAGTTTAAAAAAACGAAATGTTGATAAAAATATAAGGTTAAAAAAATGAAATGTTGATAAAAATATAAGTTTAAAAAAACGAAATGTTGATAAAAATATAAGTTTAAACAAAATTAAATGAACAGGGAAAGGAGCCTCGAGTGAAAAAAAGAGAAGGCTGAGAACCGCTGTTTCAATTCTTTTATCCTCCAGGTCATCAAGGACTTCTTTGCCAAAAAAGCTCTTGTCCAGTCGCCTCCACCCGTCACTAATCTAATAAAAAATCTTTTCTTTATTAAACATTCGGTTCAAGGACTGAGCTCCGCTTAGATCTATGTTGCACAACACCGCTGTCGAGATCCTGGGTCAAGGTTAAGAAACAACAACACCAAGACTGGTTTGATGACCACTGTATCGTAATCAATCAGCTGCTAGAGGGAAAATGGCATCTTCATCGCTCTGACCTTCACAACACGAGGTTAGTCCCAATGAAAGATGCGTACTACAACATACGAAGAATGGTGCAGCACAAACTCAGTTTACTTCAGGATAAATGTTTGAGCGACAGGGCTGACACGACGAACCAGGGCTATAGGGATAGGATATGACCTGAAGGATTTCTACTCTGCTCTTAAAGCAGTTTACGGCCCCGCTACATCAGGATCATCCCCACTTCATCGGGATCATCATCATCCCCACTTCATCAGGATCATCCCCACTTCATCGTAAATGACCTTCTGTCGTCTTGTGGTGAGGGCCAGGTATCCCTTTTGTCGTTACTGGATCTATCGGCAGCGTTCGATACGCTTGACCACGGCATACTTCTCCAACGTCTGCATTATACGTTTGGTTTCACCGATACCGTCCTGAGATGGTTCCGCTCATATCTGACAAATCGGGTCCAATAAGTTATCACAAACGGCTTGACCTCCAAGAAATCCATTATTGAATTCGGAGTAACCCAAGGCTCGGTCTTAGGCCCGATGCTTTTCACTATGTACGTTCAGCCCCTGGGTGCAGTGATCAAGCAGTTTGACATGGTATATCACATGTTCGCGGATGATACCCAACTTCAGAAATCCGTGATCCCCTCTCAGCTCCCTCAGCTTCTTAATATGACACAGAAGACAGTGGAGTCAGTTAAGCACTGGATGACAATAAACAAGCTCAAATTGAATGATGAAAAGACTGAGGTGATCCCCATTGCTACGGCTCAAAAATTAAAATCTTTAAAAGATACACCATCCTTTACTCTCTCAGGCGTGCAGATTGAGTTTGCTCAAACAGTGCGAAACCTGGGTGTCTACTTAGACAGAACACTAACTATGGAAAATCACATTAACATGATTAGCAAGGCGATTTTTCTAGAGCTGCGCAGAATTAGTCATATCAGACCCTTCTTAACGTTGGATGCATCAAAGAGGCTGATGTCTGCATTCGTGCTATCACGCATGGACTACTGCAATGCTCTCATGGTGGGTCTTCCAGCTACGCTCCTTGATAAAATTCAAAAAGCACAGAATAATGCGCCTCGAATTGTTCTTCGTAAACGCAAATTCGACCATGCTAAAACTCTTCTGATAGAATTGCATTGGCTGCCGGTCCGCGCTCGTATAGAGTACAAAATCGCAACTCTGTGCTACCGCTGCTTGCATGACCTGGCGCCGTCCTATCTCCAAGCGCTCATGACGCCTTATGTACCCACTAGACAACTCCGCTCATCCGATAGTGGCAAACTCTCGATACCACGTGTTCGCCTTGAAACTTACAGAAAGCGCACGTTCGCATTTGAGGGCCAAACCATTTGGAACACACTTCCTGACGCTATCAAAAACAGCCAGACGCTGGAGTCCTTCAAAACAAATTTAAAAACTCATCTATTTCGCAAACACCTGCTGGAATGATGATGTCTACAATCTTTTCCAGCTTGTTATTATCTCCCAGCTTAGTTTTTGTACCGCGATTCGAGCCTTTGGGGATAAAGCGTGATTTTTCAAATGAACATTATTATTATTATTAGTAGTATTATTATTATTCCCACTTCATTAGGATCATCCTCACTTCATCAGGATCATCTCCGCTTCATCAGGATCAGCCCCACTTCATCAGAATCATCCCCACTTCATCAGGATCATCCCCACTTCATCAGGATCATCCCCACTCCTGAGTGTTGTTGAAAAAATCTCTAATCATTGAGTATGAAAAGAATTATCGAACCCTTGGCTGAACATTTTTACAACATCCTGAATCGACCTTCATCCATCAAAGATGAAGCAATAAATCATCTCCCAGAGGTGCCGATCAATCAAGTAATGGAAGACACCCCCCCCCCCCCATTTCCAACAGAGACCCCACAAGCTATTTGTCTCTGCTCGGGCGGCAAAGCCCCAGGTCATGACTCGATCCCATCTGAAATATACAAAGAAAGGGGCGCAGCTGTGACTGAATGGCTTCATCAGCTGTTGATACTTATGTGCCAGCAAAAGACGATTCCACAGGATTTCAAGGATGCAGCTATTGTTTACCTGTACAAGCGGAAAGGGAATTGTCAATCTTGCGACAGCTAATGTGGCATATCATTGTTTTCAAAATCATTGGTCTTGTCTATGAATTCAAGTTTAGCGTACCTTGTTCTTATATTTCATTCTCAAACCTTAGCAGCACACTGTTCAAAAGCGACACCATTGATGATGAGGTCAACCTTCGTATTGCAACGCCATTGAAACCTATGGCGGATTGTCAAAGCATATGGACTAGGCGAGGTATCAGTGCAACTTATGGCAGATTGTCTAAGAATGTATGGACCCCTCGAGGCATCCGTGAAACTTATGGCAGATTGTCTAAGAATGTATGGACCAGGCGAGGCATCAGTGCAACTTATGGCAGATTGTCTAAGAATGTATGGACCAGGCGAGGTATCAGTGCAACTTATGGCAGATTGTCTAAGAATATATGGACCAGGCGAGGTATCAGTGCAACTTATGGCAGATTGTCTAAGAATGTATGGACCAGGCGAGGCATCAGTGCAACTTATGGCAGATTGTCTAAGAATGTGTGGACCAGGCGAGGCATCAGTGCAACTTATGGCAGATTGTCTAAGAATGTATGGACCAGGCGAGGTATCAGTGCAACTTATGGCAGATTGTCTAAGAATGTATGGACTAGGCGAGGTATCAGTGCAACTTATGGCAGATTGTCTAAGAATGTATGGACCAGGCGAGGCATCAGTGCAACTTATGGCATATTGTCTAAGAATGTATGGACCAGGCGAGGTATCAGTGCAACTTATGGCAGATTGTATAAGAATGTATGGACCAGGCGAGGTATCAGTGCAACTTATGGCAGATTGTCTAAGAATGTATGGACCAGGCGAGGCATCAGTGCAACTTATGGCAGATTGTCTAAGAATGTATGGACCAGGCGAGGCATCAGTGCAACTTATGGCAGATTTTCTAAGAATGTATGGACCAGGCGAGGCATCCGTGCAACTTATGGCAGATTGTCTAAGAATGTATGGACCAGGCGAGGCATCAGTGCAACTTATGGCAGATTGTCTAAGAATGTATGGACCAGGCGAGGTATCAGTGCAACTTATGGCAGATTGTCTAAGAATGTATGGACTAGGCGAGGTATCAGTGCAACTTATGGCAGATTGTCTAAGAATGTATGGACCAGGCGAGGCATCAGTGCAACTTATGGCATATTGTCTAAGAATGTATGGACCAGGCGAGGTATCAGTGCAACTTATGGCAGATTGTCTAAGAATGTATGGACCAGGCGAGGTATCAGTGCAACTTATGGCAGATTGTCTAAGAATGTATGGACCAGGCGAGGCATCAGTGCAACTTATGGCAGATTGTCTAAGAATGTATGGACCAGGCGAGGCATCAGTGCAACTTATGGCAGATTGTCTAAGAATGTATGGACCAGGCGAAGTATCAGTGCAACTTATGGCAGATTGTCTAAGAATGTATGGACCAGGCGAGGTATCAGTGCTACTGATGGCAGATTGTCTAAGAATGTATGGACCAGGCGAGGTATCAGTGCAACTTATGGCAGATTGTCTAAGAATATATGGACTAGGCGAGGTATCATTGCAACTTATGGCAGATTGTCTAAGAATGTATGGACCAGGCGAGGTATCAGTGCAACTTATGGCAGATTGTCTAAGAATGTATGGACCAGGCGAGGTATCAGTGCTACTGATGGCAGATTGTCTAAGAATGTATGGACCAAGCGAGGTATCAGTGCAACTTATGGCAGATTGTCTAAGAATGTATAGACCAGGCGAGGTATCAGTGCTACTGATGGCAGATTGTCTAAGAATGTATGGACCATGCGAGGTATCAGTGCAACTTATGGTAGATTGTCTAAGAATGTATAGACCATGCGAGGTATCAGTGCAACTTATGGCAGATTGTCTAAGAATGTATGGACCAGGCGAGGTATCAGTGCAACTTATGGCAGATTGTCTAAGAATGTATGGACCAGGCGAGGCATCAGTGCAACTTATGGCAGATTGTCTAAGAATGTATGGACCAGGCGAGGCATCAGCACTCAAACTAAAATGTTCAAATATATTATGGTAATGCATGTTTTCACACATATGGTAATGTATGTTCACACATATTGTAATGTATGTTCACCCATATAGCAGTGTATGTTCAAACATATTTTGGTATATATTCAAACATATCGTAATGTATGTTCACACATATTTTAGTGTATCTTCATACATATTTTAGTGTATGTTCCCTAATATGTTCACACAAATTGTAGTGTATGTTCACACAAGGCCGGTGTGCTCCCTGCGCTTCTCTATGCCTGTGAAGCGTGGACGGTCTATCAACGTCAAGCAAAAATGTTGAACCACTTTCATGTGACAAGTCTCAGAAAAAAAACATCAAATGGCAGGAAAGGGTCTTAAGACACTTTGGTAATCCCACAGGCATGTCACCCCAGCATCTTTACAACTTTAAAGCAGTCTCAGCTTCGCGAATGGCAGACCACCACTTGCCCAAATGAATACTCTATGGTGAGCTCGACCATGGACAGCGGTTTTCTGGTGACGGAAGAAACTATTGAAAGACCCCCTGAAAGCCTCACTAAAAGTGTTCCACATAAACACGGACACGGGAAGAAGCAGAAAAGGACCTAGCATCCTGGCGTTCCTCCGTACACAAAGGCTCCAAACATGAAGCCATCAGAACTGTGGCCGCAGAGCACAAGAGATAAGCTAGAAAAAGTCCGGGTTAACTCTGCACCTGGAGATGTCCCATACATCCTCCTGCACTTACTGCACAGGGACATTTCGTGTTAGAATCGGTCCCATGGGCCATCTGCGCACCCACAAGCAAGTTCACAATTAGCATATACGATGATTAAGGTGGTCATAGTCGATTGCGACTGATCAACAATATATATATATATAATCTTTTCTTTACACCGTCAATTTAAAAGAGATGAATGTGTTCTTCAAGATGTGTTTGATAGCTGCATCTATTCCCCGGCTAAACAAAGAATTGGATCATGAAACGTCTTGTTAATTTTTTAAATTCTCTCTCCTCATTCGTCTGGTTAATGTGGAGATTCATTATCTTGAACTAATGTATATACTTTTAAACCCGTGTAGCATCTCTTTGAAAGTGAATAAGAGCCATTGATGTCAAGAAAGTATGTAGAGAAGTAGAGATAGCTATATTACACGTCTTGACAAATTGACCTTGCTGTGAAACTCTCAGAGGATTTGTTAACATAAATACACGTATCTCCCCCGTTTCTAGTGCTTGTTAAGTCCTAATGTTGGCCGGATCTCGTATAACTTACTCTTAGTGGAGGGTTGAATTGGATTTGAGTCTTGGTTTGAGTTTGGACTTGAGGATTGACAAATGGTTCAAGAGAAAACCAGACACACGCTAATCTATATTATGGCGTTAGGTGGCACAGGCCTATGTTAATGGTGTTAAGAAAATAGGAGCGATACATTATGGTGACTGCAGCTAGAGCACAGTCATAAATTGTGCAGTTTGATCTACTGGTATAAATAAATGTTACACAGAAGGACATGTTCACCCATACAGCAGTGTATTTTCAAACATATGCTGGTGTATGTTCAAATATATTATGGTAATGCATGTTTTCACACATGGTAATGTATGTTCACACATATTGTAAAGTATGTTCACCCATATAGCAGTGTATGTTCAAACATATTTTGGTATATATTCAAACATATCGTAATGTATGTTCACACATATTGTAGTGTATGTTCACACATATTGTAGTGTATGTTCACACATATTGTAGTGTATGTTCACACATATTGTAGTGTATGTTCACACATATTGTAGTGTATGTCAATTCTCGTGTCTTAACGTGATCTTAACCCCCCCCCCCCCCCCCCCATGCCCTTATTGAGATCCAGTGAAATAATTTCCTGCGATTATTTATAATTAATGGTGGAAATATGAGAAGAAATTTCATTAAAATATCTCGACACATCCGTTCAAGTCCCGAATTCTGCCCAGCCTAAACAAACTTTCTAGAAAATATCCGGCTCTCCGCTAACCCCCCACCTCCTATTGAGGGGAGGGGGGGGCGGTCCTTAACATCCCCCACCTCCCAACCACCGTTCCTACACCGCTACTCTAATCAAATGAAGTCCCACTTTAAACTGCTTACACTGCAGGCTTCTAAAGGCCTTTATGCTCAGCATCACACTGATGCCAGGTCTTTTGAAATATTTTTTTTTTCTTTCTTTTTTTTTTAAAATGTAGCGGGGACTTCATGTGGGTTTCATTTTTTAGCCGCGGTTCTCAAACAAATATGCAGGTGATCCGATTCCACCTTTTGAAATTTTCAAAAACAGTTCATT
Organism: Omphiscola glabra; assembly: GCA_964017045.1. Taxonomy (NCBI): domain Eukaryota; kingdom Metazoa; phylum Mollusca; class Gastropoda; family Lymnaeidae; genus Omphiscola; species Omphiscola glabra. Next base: position 31,398,445 of record OZ024796.1, on the reverse strand, counting down.
CCTGAGTTGAAGTTCATACATCGTCATCACACCATTGTAGTTTACTACGGCAATCTCAGCTTCACATTCAGTGCAAGATCTGGAGACATGAATTTGCTGATAACGAATGTTGACGTGATCCGTACAATTAATTGTCACGTGACAGCAATGCTGATAGCGTTGTTAACGTATTAATTGTGCATGTCAGCAGTGTCTCAAAGGTAAGGGGTAATCTTTACAAGGTTGGTCAATCCTTTACGATATATACCCCGGTATATAAAATAAAAGTAAAAAATTAATTTTAGAAAAGAAATTAATAATTCTTTTCATTTTCCTTTTTGAGCCAACAAGTTTAAAAGCTTATAAAGGCAGCTGCCCCCCCCCCCCCCCCCCAACCTTTTTTGTGTGCTAACTTATATAAGAATAATTAATGAAAGAGTCTTAATTATTATTTTAAAGTACATACCAGGCGATGAAGGTCCCTTCTAGTCCATTTATAATAGGGTTGATAACAGTGTATCTTTTTAAAAAAAGTTTGGGCATCATTGCAATGGGGTCCTGTTGAAGCTCGAAGAAATAATGATAGAAAATTTCCCCCGAAGTTGTTGACTGCGTGAGCCGATGATTGAAAGGGAAATGGGATGGACATCGTTTAGAACATTTCTATTTTAAGTGCGGAAAGATTAAGTTGAGAGTCCCTGCAATAGCGACGAATCTGTGTTTTCATACCGATGACATTCACGGACTCCAGGACTGTTAGTGATAGAGCAATGAGAGGCAGAGTGATAGAGCAATGAGAGGCAGAGTGATAGAGAAATGAGAGGCAGAGTGATAGAGCAATGAGAGGCAGAGGGATCGAGCAATGAGATGCAGGTCCACTGCACAATTTGAATGACGGATGTAGAAATTGGATGTGTAGCTAAGTATGTTTGATGGATCAGACAAATATTAATTGAGACCCAGTTAGCAATAATATGATTATATCTATATAAATATACTATTACTATCTATCTTTTAATGAGATCATCTATCCATCCACACATCCATCCGTCAATCAATCCATCCATCCATCTGTCCGTCCATCCGTCCGCCTACCTATCCATCCATCCATCCATCAATCCATCCATCTATAAATAAACATTTTGTTATATAAATCGACATGCAACATAATGTTGAATACAATAATGTGAAATCCCAACATCCCGTCCCCCCAACACCCCCACCCTCCAGTACCGAGAGATCCCTTGCTGCATCTGAATAACGCCAGTGACATTTTGTAGAGTGACATTTTGTAGAGTGACATTTTGTAGAGTGACATTTTGTAAGGTGACATTTTGTAGAGTGACATCTAAAAAAGTGAATGTGTTGTGTTTATATCACACCAAAACACAGAAGGAACACACACACAAAAATACCAGGCTGTGTCATTTAAACGGTTAGCCAACCACAGTAACCATGGAGTTGTAACACATTAAGTGGAAGGGGCGGGGGAGGGTGGAACGTCGCACATCCTGACCTTGTTGAGTCCAAAATTATTGCTGAGATTTTCAATTTTTAAGGATCAGAGAGAAAGAGCATAGAGTTAAGTCAAAGAAATAAAGGGATAGAAAGAAAGAGAGAGAAGCTTTACAAAAGAATAGGTTTGTAGTGAATTGTGGCAAGACAGAGTGAAATTGAGTGTAGAAAAATAATGGGGGGGGGGGGCAGGGCAGAGAGAGGGAAAGAGAGAGAGAGAGAGAGAAGAGGAGAGAGAGAGGGGGGAAGAGAGAGAGAGAAATATGAAAGTAAGATATTCTTTTGTCAGAACACTAAGTGCTCTGGAGAGACTCGTCTTTCCAGATTGATGTCCCAACCGACAGAACTGAAACGATAAAACCAGGCTTGTGACGTCAGAGAGCCGGACAGTCGAACCAATAAGTCTGAATAGTCAGCTGCTTAAAGTAACAACGCCTGTTGATGACGGTACATGGAGGAGTTAGTATGACCGCAACATTGCCTTACCGCTATGTAAAATATTTCTAAAGCACTAATGAATCATTATGGACATTTTGTATTACTACGCTGAAAGATAATAGTCCCTTTTTCGAGAGGCAGTGTACAATAAAGCGACATCATGAGTTTTACAATGCCTCGCATCAGCAGGGAAGATGGAATATCGCGTCAATAAAAACTGGCCACTCTTCCTCAATATGGATTTTTTGAGGGCTAAAAATAAAGAACCAATGAAATAATTCCGCTGTGAATTCAAACAGAACAGGGAACAGAAAGTCACGTGAGCCAAATGGGCCGTAATTCGGTGCTTAATATGCAACACAATCGGGGTAACAGAGTGACATCAGAAATTCAGCTTTTTAAAAAAAAAAAAAAAAAAATTAACTGTTAAAAATTCACACAATTGCTGTGTGGGTAAAAATCTGGCATTAGATATTGCTGGGATGTTCCTTAGCTTGTCCTTTAGTGAACATCTTGATTATGTTCATGATCATGATCTTGAATAATAAAAACAAATCACATGCAACAACCTTATACGATGAAAGGTTTGAAGATCGAACTGAAATGAAGTTGGTGACAAAACGGTTCTTTTATTGATCTAAGTTTGACTCTATGCTTTCATCCGAGTCTTTATCTTACAACCACGGATCGACTACTGTTTCTGTCATCTGTTTGATGTTTGTGTTGTTTGCCTGTAGCCGCTGAGTTTGTAAACATCGTACAGAGCACACAATTAGCCGCGTACACTTCAAATACGGTACTCTAAGGAGTGCAAGTATTTGGACGCTGCCTGAAAGTCCTGTTGTCCTAGTCCTACACATCTTTATGTGGCTATGGATAGTGCAGCTCGAGGCGGGGCGAGATTTTTGCACCCCCACCCTTTTTCACGAAAAATTCGGCAAGTTGGGATAAAATGGCGCCCTTCCGTATAAATGCAAAAAGTGCCACCCGGCTTTTTTGGTTTTTGGGGGTGTGAACGTTTTTATATATACACCTTCATAGAGTCATTCTAACTTTGGTCATTCTAACTTTGGTCATTCTAACTTTGGTCATTCTAACTTTGGTCATTCTAACTTTGGTCATTCTAACTTTGGTTATTCTAACTTTGGTCATTCTAACTTTGGTCATTCTAACTTTGGTCATTCTAACTTTGGTCATTCTAACTTTGGTAATTCTAACTTTGGTCATTCTAACTATGGTCATTCTAACTTTGGTCATTCTAGCTTTGGCCAATCAAACTCCCTATGCTTATAAGAACAGATTTGAAGAACAGGCCATTAATTTGTGGAAAGAATTTGTGCCCACCACCTCAAGCTTAACTTTTAAGTAGGGCAAGATGTGTCTAATGTATGTTGAGACGCAGTTTCAGAAACCTAGCTTCTCACTGATATGCGTTTTAAAATAAAATATTTTATTATTTCAAGCCCCAAATTGCTTGGACTGTATTTGGAGGAGGTAAACAAAATACCGTACTCGAATTGTTTAAAAATTACCACAAAAAAAGTCCCAGTTTTAGCTGCACAACTATAAGGAAGCCCTCAACGGGGAATAATAAGTTTGACCCCGGCATTTTCATGATGGCAGCACTTCCGGTCATAAACTGCTGACCTGTCAACTGTGGCGCGTGTTGCGTTGGGGGACTCATGACACGAGGTGCCAGTGACGTACAAAATGTCACAGCCAAGCGAAGGTTCTTAAGATGTCTGCTCAGATGACCCTGTAGCAGTGGCGTAGCGAGCTTAACTCGCGCCCGGGGCACAATACCTTTTTAGCGCCCTTCCCTATTCGAAAACCATACAATATAATAGTAAAATATACCATTTGGCGCCCCTTTGTGAGTAGCGCCCGGGGCATGATGCCCCCCTTGCCCCCCCTCACTACGCCACTGCCCCGTAGTCGAAACAATAAGCTTAGTGTATTATAAGACTTGGCATATTTATTGTTATCATAAAAGGAAAAAGGGGGGGGGGGCGGCAGATGCTATACAATAACAACTTCCGCAAGAATTGACTTGACGTCATCAGTTTAAAAGCTCTATGTTATTTTCCACTGATGAAAACAATATTTCAAGGTTTAAGTCATGAACACATACTTGTTGAAATGGAGTAATTCATGGTTAATTTTAGTTCATTAGTTATAGTAGCTATACATATACTGCTAAAAAAACCGTTTCTATCCACCATTTTCCACCGGCCATTACTAGTTTAAATTATAATCCCGAAGATGCTCACCTGACTCATCCCCCCCCCTCCCTTATAACACACTCGTGATATGGATCTGATAAAAGGGATTCTAGATCTAAACACGTTGTCTGGAACATACTAGCCTCATACAGATGCGACTGATCGTATGTATCACAAAAACTGAAGCCTAGTGAGATGTTTGACATCGGGATGTCTTTCTTTATCCGCATTCGCGCCACTACAGACCATTGACACTATTAGGGCAGTGGTTCTCAACCTTCCTAATGCCGCGACCCTTTAACACATTTCCTCAAGTTGTGGCGCCCCCCCCCCCCCCCCGGGCCACAAAATAATTTTCGTTGCAACTTCACAACTGTGGTGTGTATGTGTTTTCGGATGGTCTTAGGCGACCCCTGGGAAAGGATCATTCGACCCTCAAAGTCAAAGGGGTCGCGACCCACAGGATGAGAACCGCTGTATTAGGGCATTCTATGAACGAGTATCGCTTCCTATAAGAACTTTGAGCATGCTAAAATAGAATGGATACAAGCGCTGTATCTGTATTCCATCAGTTGAAGATTTGAATGCTATAGTATTAATCCCTGGGTGAAGTTTGGCTTAACTTCGCCGTTATCATAAAGCGGAGAGATGTGCTTTAGAAGCATTTCTTTTTGTTTTTTCTTCCTTCTAGTTATCTTTTCTGAGCACGGCTATGGCACTAAACATATAAGAAACAGCTATTCCACTGTGCCGGCTACAGTGCTTATAAAAACTATATCAATTTTTTTTTTTTTCAAAGAAGTGGATAGAATAAAAAAAAAATCCAATGTTTGTAGATGTTTCTACTACCATTTTAGAGTTTGCAATAAACGTTTTTTTTTTTTTTGGTCATTGAGTGACTCCCCTTAGTTTCCGTCCAGATTTCAGACACAGATCTTGCCCTACTGTCGTGCAATCCACTTAAAGCCAATTTCTTAGGTATAACTAAACGGCATTGGCTTGATCCAGAAGGGGCATTTGGGTAATTGGGCCTAAACGTCAATCCCGCTTTCAGATTGATGGATAGGGTCACTTCCGGGCGATACTGAAATGAAGTAGCTGAGTATGTCTCAGTTTTAGATAGTCATTAAAGGCTGCAATTAACTGAATACATATGTTATGTTATTTAATGGTAGAGACTACATCTAAATGCAGTCCTCATAGTTGTCTTTTCATCAGGGTTGTAAGCAATCGGATACAGTCCACAACAAGCCGGAGGAGCATGAATGCAATCACCTTTAAAACCGTATTACCGAATTCCCAGTTTGGTTTGAGAACTATTGAAAAAAGAAGTTAAATAAAAAAGGGAAAATAATAATCGTCTTAATGCGCATTTCCTTTACAATTATGTTAAATAAAGATGGCACACGTAGATCAAGAAGAAAAGAAAACTGATTTATTGTTATTTGAAAAAAAAAAAATATTATTATTTCGTTCTTCCTATTAATGTATTGGGAAAAACCCATTAATCGAAAAACTAAAAGGGAGGTAATGATTAAAACGCAAAATATTTAAGGTAAAATACATTGGGTGCTTTCCCTTACATTATCCAACGCTTTCATTTATAAGACGCCCGTCAACCCAGGAGAGTTTTGTTAGCCATAATTTATCGCACTGAGCTCCCCTGGCGACTGACGTATATCTCCGAGGAAGTTCCTTCCATCACAGAAGGGCGCACTCAACAACTTGGCTATTTTTAGAAACATCTCTCACGCGCTGCAACACCGTTGTAACGTGAGCGTAACTCAGATCTTTGGGGATTTCCGACGTCGTCTTCAGTTCACGCACCCCACCCCTAGGAACCCCTCATCCCCCAGCAAGTCTTCTTTCTACATTTTCAGATTTGATTAAAATAAACCTTCGGGACTTGAATGTCTTGTTATACGTGGTGGCTAAACTAATCGAAGAATTCATGGGCAATTTAGAGGACAAGGGGCAAGGCGGGGGGTTGAAGGGGGGGGGGGGGTAAAAAAAAAAAAAGGACCTGCCACTTCATGCGTTTTTTTTATCAGTTTTTTTTTCCATGTTTCAAATATTTGAGTCCATAAAAAAAGTCCTAATTAGCGCAAGGTCTCATTGAGCATATGTTCATGTTGGTCCCAGTTCGAGCTAGAGTTAACCTTATGGCATACATTTTACGCTTGTGGCGACCATTCCTGATATAAGAAATATTACAATAACACATACAAGAAAGGTATACAATTTTTTTTTTTGTAAAATACTTCTTTACGTTTTATTTTTAAAGATACATTTTTGTTTCTATTTGTAACCATAGCAACCGTTTCTCGCAGAGCCCTGGCAATGGATTACCTCTCTGGCATGTCAAGAAAAGTTTTTAAAAAGTAAACACTTTAAAGGTAAAAAAATGTAAGTTTACAGGGGTGACCAATGAGAAGTTAAATATTGCAATGCACATACAGTATAATGCCCCAGTTTATAGATATATACCTATATATGTATAAATAGTTGCTGAATCCATAAAGAGGGGTAATAACATTGATTGTTGTGGATAAAAGGTGGATTGATGCCATTTGTTGTGTTATAAGTGGAAGGAAGTGGGGGTGGGGGACTGTTATGTTTTAGGATGTTTGCATAACACAGTAATACCCCGCCGTCCATGGCTTCACCTGTAAATAGTTATGGAATGGGTGGAGTGAACATACAGTTGTTTTGTTTTATTTAATTAATGCATGTTCATTTTTAAGTTCATGATAATGTTTGTTAAATTGTAAGTACAGCGTGGTGAGCCCAGCCCTAGGCTGGGGTGCCTTGTCTGTACATCGTGTTGAGCCCAGCCCTAGGCTGGGGTGCCTTGTATGTACAGCGTGGTGAGCCTAGGCTGGCGTACTGCGCTATATAAAACCACTGCTACTACTAATAATAATAATAATTATAATAACAGGACTGATAAGTCAATAAAAACAATGTTAACATTTTAAAACAGCGGTTCTCAACCTGGGGGTCGAACGACCCTTTCACAAGGGTCGCCTAAGACCATCGGAAAACACATATACACTACAGTTATGGAGTAGCAAAGAATATAATTTTGTGGTTGGGGGTCGCCACAACATGAGGAAATATATATATAAGGGTCGCGGCATTAGAAAGGTTGAGAACCACTGTTTTAAAACATTAACCATCAACGCTAAACTGGTGTGGGATTGTTTTTTTTTTTGTTGTTTTTTTAATACTAAAATGTTATACGTTATAACGTAAGTGGATGAGTAATCTAAACAAGAAAATCTTCGTAACATTGTAACAATAATTAAATTATCGTACGTGAACAACTTCACGTAAGATTTCAATGTTCTCCGACTCATGGCAGTGTTGGTGTCGTTCTCCCATAGAGATGTACGCCGTGGTCAGACACCTGCAGGGCATCTCATACGTTGATCCTTTAAGGTCCATAAAACTTGGGGAGTTGATATTTATAGACAAGGGGGTGCGCAAATAGGGAAGGGCGTTTTAAGCAGTGGGGGGTGGTGCTTGTGGGCAGACAGGTGTCCGAAAAATGGTGAATGTTCGTGAACTGATAGTATATGCAAAGAGATCATCACTTATTGATATCAATGCATTCAAACGATCGCTGTCATGAAATGAAATCTAAGGATGAGAAGTCTATTCCATACAACGCAACAAGCAACAATAATTGCAAACACGATCTATGTCACGATGACAATATTCAATCTATATACACACTATAGTTATTTAACACACATCAATGCTTCTTAAAATACTGGTACAGAAAGTTGTCATGCAATAAAATGTACATTTTTATATCAATTGAGTTAGAGAGAGACAGAAGAGGGAGAGAGAGACAGAGAGAGACAGAGAGACACACAGAGAGAGAGAGTGAGCGAGAGGAATGGAGAGAGAGAGAGAGAAAATGTACATTCACAGGTTGATTACCAACAACGTCTAAAAAGGGTTGGCAGGAACTTCATCATCACTAGGACACAGCAGAATACAATTAAGATAAGCACATGGATACAAATACAAGGCTTACAAGATAAGCTAGCAGGCCCAACAGTCATGAAGTCAGATTGCCATTTCATTTAGTGCATCGTTCAGCAGATGCATTTATATTTAAAATAGTGTGTTGGTACAACCCAAGAAAAACCTAAACCTTTAATGAGAACCGTTTTGTGAAAACAAAGTGGCAACGTGATCTTAACTGTTGAGGTCACACAAATAATGCAAAGGTCATGTCATACGCGCAAAAATTTGGGTGCGTAAGCTTTTAGTTGCTGCGGGAATTTCCGATGTCAAAACTCAATTGCTATGCCAAGAACCCTGGATAAAGTGTGGCGAGACAGCCAGCCCTGAGACACCAAAATGATATGTTAAAATCATTTTATTTTTATTTTTTCATTTAGAATTTAGCATTATCACATCTTGAAAGGCCGTGGTATTTCAAATATATTAGCGTCTTTTGTGTTGTTGCAAATTATCGATATGTTCAAAGTTTTTCATGTAGCCCTCGACCATGATACAGACGCTAAATGGCTGGGTAGAATAGAGTAAACAATATCCTATAAGCCTTAAACAATACCCTAGCCTATCTTTTTAGACATCGAATTCCCTTATCCTCTTATCATAGCAGCAAGCTCGCAAAGTGTGACAACACTGATCAAACCGAGTGCGCCCCCCACCCCCATCCCTTGATGTCCGGCTCAGTGCCCCCCATGAGGTCATAGTTAAGAGACTAGTACTTTTTCAATATAGTTTTGTTTGAACCACAACCCAATAGCATGTTGCCACGCTCTACAGCGTGAACTTCAACTTTAAGAGTTCTTCATTGAATACAACAAACTAATAGCATAGCTTAACGTTTAATCTTGATAAAAATAATCAATTTTAAATTTACCAGTTTGCCTCAAATCCATTTAGGCTTTACCTTAAAGTTTTTTTGTTTTTTTTAATCAGAAACCAAATAGGGACCAGTCTCTCGATATTTCTATCTACATTTCCAACCATTTAAAAAAAGAAGTAAAAGAATAAGAAAACAAAAAAAAAAAACCTACTAAATATCCTTATTGCCTTTCACGTTGTTATTTTGTAGGGTTTTAAAAAAATTCCAACTACCCCCACTTAACGTCGAGTGAGTAATTTCTTCGCGAGAAAACGATTGTGTCTTCCTGAGATAACCTGTGATTTATTACTAGATTATCTAAAACCCTAGGCTCCACCTCTGCGCCAATTCCCTTTCTGCCAATTCACTTTCGCATTCTTCTGTAGATAGGGGGAAGTGGTTAGCAGGGATTTATTGAACCCAGGGGGAGCGAAACAAGGCTGCAGTCCTACGCTGACTTCTATCAAGTTTTTAATGTTGAGAGAGAAAAATGAGATCGCCAACATATTTTTAAAAATTGTCATATTATTATTGTTATTATTATTATTTGTTTTTGAAGAAGTGGTTTCCATCTCATGACCCCATGGATACTGCAAGGCGAACGCAGGGGGGGGGGGGCGGCGGGCGGGGGTTTTGGGAACACGAAACTACTACACGACCACAACATCAAGAGTGACCAGCAAGTGACCGGCTAGCCTACCTTTGGGACCGCTTCAGAGGCCAGCCAGTTAAACTGTCCACCACGTATCTGGCGTGCGGGTCGTCCAGCAGGTCGTCGGGGGAGACCAAAGGATAGACATCCTCAGGCTCGTAGTCCCCGGGGGCGGCGTCGTCGTCGTCCTCAAACTCTCGGCTGCGGAGAGCATTAAAAAATTTGGACTTTCGCGGCGACAACAGGATAATTTTTTTTTTTTACTCCAACAAGCTTTTTGTGTGTTACACTTCAGCATGAGCACATGAACACGGGAATAAACGGTTTGCCTTTTTGTGTGTGCTGTTTTCAGAAATTCAGTGTTTTATGTCACATATTTAAAAAAAAAAAAGCAACAACAAAAAAACAAAGCATGTGTTTCGATGGGTCAACTTTAAATATGCGAGGAACCTCTGATCCAGGGTCATAAAGCTAATCCCTTTAAAATGCGTATTTACACAGAAATAATTTCGTAAACTCCGCTTAAAACCTTGTTAAACATCAACTTAATGAGATTTACTGGTCTACAATCTCTTGTTAAATATCAACTTAATGAGATTTACTGGTCTACAAGCCTCATGATGGCGTATTTAATCCCATGAAGCTATTCATATGTCCGTCAATCGAAAAGTCTCTGCTATAAATAGCTGTTAATTAGGCATTTTTTAACAATCCTAAAAGTAAAGAACACCATAAAGATATAGATTATAATAAACCATCTAGATTCTAGAAGAAACAAACGAAAGATCAACCTCAAGATTGGAAGTTTCAGTTGTATAACATGGTACCCGGTGTGCCTTTACCCGGTGTGCCTTTACCCGGAATGCCTTTACACAATTAGTTAATTGCCTTTACCTGGTAGGCCTTTAACCGGTATGCCCTTACCCGGTGTGCCTTTACACAGTGTGCCTGTACCAGGTGTGCCTTTACCCGGTATGCCTTTACCCGGTATGCCTTTACCCGGTATGCCTTTACCCGGTATGCCTGTACCCGGTATGCCTTTACCCGGTATGCCATCGTGTGTTTTAAATACAGTATGATTTTTAAAAAAGGGTTCTCCTTTGATGATGTAAAACAATGATAGCGGAAGCAATACAAACCATTCAGCCATACAAAGCAAATGATGCACATTTCAGCAACACAGATAGTGCACATTTCAGCAACACAGATAGTGCACATTTCAGCAACACAGATAGTGCACATTTGAACAACACAGATAGTGCACATTTCATCAACACAGATAGTGCACATTTCAGCAACACAGATAGTGCACATTTCAGCAACACAGATAATGCACATTTCAGCAACACAGATAGTGCACATTTGAACAACACAGATAGTGCACATTCATCTCAGCAACACAGATAGTGCACATTTCAGCAACACAGATAGTGCACATTTCAGCAAGAGAACTAAAAAAATCAATGCTAGGAAATAGCTTCAAATGATGAAATATTGATGAGCAAATCTGGTGCGGCATTCTAGCAAGTAAAGGCGTCTTAAGCTGTACCGGTGTGGTAGTGTGTGGGGGGGGGGGGGGGATAACGTTTTTTTTTTGAAAGGACAAGTGTGTTGTGTTTCATGGTGATGACATTACTGTAATGTTGAAACGAGGCTTGTGGTGACATGACATCACTGCACTGTTGAAACGAGGCTTGTGTTGACATGACATCACTGTAATGTTGAAACTAGCATTTGTCTGATACCCCCTTAGTCAGATGTCACTACAAGGACATCACTGCAATGTTGAAACTAGCCTATGATGTAACGGATTCCACCTTAGTGAGATGTCACTACTCACCTCACAACTGCAATGCCCCCCCCCCTACCCAACCACATCTCTATCCACCCCCAAACTTATTGTGCATGGGTTATTTTCAGTCCTGGCTGGAGTCCCTGGGTTTGGGCCAGAAAATAGGTCAGCTGAACTCTTCAGTTAGAGGGGGGGGGGGGAATGACGATGAGAAAACAACAACGAATCGCCGGGAAATTGGGCGGGGAAAAATCAAAACATCCATGATGTTGGAAAATAACATCCTCGTATTACGTCATAAGAACTCAAAACTGAAAGATATACCACAATAAATATGTTAAAAAGTCGGATTCATTTATATATATATATAAATACAAGAACATATATCGATCACACGCTGAAATACGCTGGTCTACTACAGTCACCTGTCTATTTCACACCTGGGTGTCTAAAGCCCTGTAATTTAATTAGTAGCGATGCATTATGTGTTTTCTTTCCATCCAAGTAAATTTCAACACTACGTTCCCATGGCAACATCAAGATTTTTTTTTTTTTTACAAGCAATGTATTCGTCATTGAAAAAAAATTGGGGTTTGAATAAATTATAATTGTGTAACCAGCAATGGTAGTGGAATAGAATACAAAAATGTATTCAACGGCATTAGAGCTCACCAGGTTGTTTCAAAGACATGAGGTCTAAGCCATGCAAGACAACGCCCTGAATTGATCCAAGGACAATGCTATACAATCATGAGAAACAAGGACAATGATATACAATCATGAGAAACAAGGAAAATGATATACAATCATGAGAAACAAGGACAATGGTATACAATCATGAGAAACAAGGACAATGATATACAATCATGAGAAACAAGGAAAATGATATACAATCATGAGAAACAAGGACAATGATATACAATCATGAGAAACAAGGACATTGATATGCAATCATGAGAAACAAGGACATTAATATGAAATCATGAGAAACAAGGAAAATGATATACAATCATGAGAAACAAGGACAAGGATATGCAATCATGAGAAACAAGGTCAATGATATACAATCATGAGGAAAATGGACAATGATATACAATCATGAGAAACAAGGACAATGGTATACAATCATGAAAAACAAGGACAATGATATACAATCATGAGAAACAAGGACAATGATATACAATCATGAGAAACAAGGACAATGATATGCAATCATGAGAAACAAGGACAATGATATGCAATCATGAAAAACAAGGACATTAATATGAAATCATGAGAAACAAGGAAAATGATATACAATCATGAGAAACAAGGACAAGGATATGCAATCATGAGAAACAAGGTCAATGATATACAATCATGAGGAACATGGACAGTGATATACAATAATGAGAAACAAGGACATTGATATACAATCACGAGAAACAGTGGTGACCATTGGTCATAAATTCCTCCTTCGCGCTGATCATCGGTTGGTGGTGTTGTTTGCAACACAGTTTCATTTCAATCTAGTCTCGTTGTCTATGGTCTGCTTGGAGCACTGCAACATTGCAGCATTGCAACATTTCAGCATTGCAACAACTTGTATTAAGTTTAGATCCGCTTGACGTGTCTCAATGGGAAACTTTCCTTAATCTTGACTAATGAAGAGCTGCCAGCGGCTGGTAATTAGAGACAACTCATAGCTCAATCACTGATGGCGTCCCTTTGATCGATCACAAAAAGACATTTATCTCATGCAATTAATGTCATGTTATCCCTTGATAATAATTAAAATGTTATCAATAGGCAAGTAATGATATGTGGCAGTAAAGATAGTTGGTAATAAAGATAGTTGGTAATAATGATATGTGGCAGTAAAGATAGTTGGTAATAATGATATGTGGCAGTAAAGATAGTTGGTAATAATGATATGTGGCAGTAAAGATAGTTGGTAATAAAGATAGTTGGTAATAATGATATGTGGCAGTAAAGATAGTTGGTAATAATGATATGTGGCAGTAAAGATAGTTGGTAATAAAGATATGTGGCAGTAAAGATAGTTGGTAATAATGATATGTGGCAGTAAAGATAGTTGGTAATAAAGATAGTTGGTAATAATGATATGTGGCAGTAAAGATAGTTGGTAATAATGATATGTGGCAGTAAAGACAGTTGGTAGTAATGATATGTGGCAGTAAAGATAGTTGGTAATAAAGATAGTTGGTAATAATGATATGTGGCAGTAAAGATAGTTGGTAATAATGATATGTGGCAGTAAAGATAGTTGGTAATAAAGATAGTTGGTAATAATGATATGTGGCAGTAAAGATAGTTGGTAATAATGATATGTGGCAGTAAAGATAGTTGGTAATAAAGATATGTGGCAGTAAAGATAGTTGGTAATAATGATATGTGGCAGTAAAGATAGTTGGTAATAATGATATGTGACAGTAAAGATAGTTGGTAATAATGATATGTGGCAGTAAAGATAGTTGGTAATAATGATGTGTGATAGTAAAGATAGTTGGTAATAATGATGTGTGATAGTAAAGATAGTTGGCAATAATGATGCGTGATAGTAAAGACAGTTGGTAATAATGATGTGTGATAGTAAAGACAGTTGGTAATAATGATGTGTGATAGTAAAGATAGTTGGTAATAATGATGCGTGATAGTAAAGACAGTTGGTAATAATGATGTGTGATAGTAAAGACAGTTGGTAATAATGATGTGTGATAGTAAAGACAGTTGGTAATAATGATGTGTGATAGTAAAGACAGTTGGTAATAAATATATGTGATAGTAAAGATAGTTGGTAATAATGATATGTGATAGTAAAGATAGTTGGTAATAATGATGTGTGATAGTAAAGATAGTTGGTAATAATGATATGTGATAGTAAAGGTAGTTGGTAATAAATATATGTGATAGTAAAGATAGTTGGTAATAGTGATATGTGATAGTAAAGATAGTTGGTAATAATGATATGTGATAGTAAAGATAGTTGGTAATAAATATATGTGACAGTAAAGGTAGTTGGTAATATATATATGTGATAGTAAAGGTAGTTGGTAATAAATATATGTGATAGTAAAGATAGTTGGTAATAATGATATGTGATAATAGTAAAGATAATCTGTAACGTATCATCTCGATAGGAGACACAATTATATAAACTGCGACACCCAGGTCCAGGATGGTCCTCGGTCACGCCTCGGTGGCTTTTGGTATTCACATCTTTGAACAAACGGTTAGTAAGAACACTTATGCACATATTATGCACACACATTATGCACACATTATACACACACATTATGCACACACATTATGCACACATTATACACACATTATGCACACACATTACGCACACATTATACACACACATTGTGCACACATTATGCACACACATTATGCACACACATTATGCACACATTATACACACACATTGTGCACACATTATGCACACACATTATGCACACACATTATGCACACACATTATGCACACACAATATGCACACACATTATGCACACACATTATGCACACACATTATGCATACACATTATGCACACATTATGTCCAGGAGACACCACGAGGAAAAAAAAACCGTAAGACTGAGCCATTGGGGCAGAGACAATCAGATCAAAACACGACGCACAACACTTGATGACGTAGAGCACAAGATGAGGTGCAGCACAGGATGACGTAAACACAAGCTGAAGTACAACGAATGATGACGCCCAACACAAGATGGCTCGCATTACCTGAAAGGTGATTCGGTGAAGGGAGCTAATCGACTCTGTTTCTCGAGCAGCGTTGCGATTTGCGAACAATAATGTTTTTTAAAATAGTTCATCGATTACTCATTACTGCAGAGCTTAAAGCTGCTTCGATTTGTCATCTACTGCCCGTGTAATCCACTGTCACCAAGACCAAGGTCGTTTTGTACAGGAAATGAAACGGAAGTTTTCGAGTTGCCTTTTGGGAATGCAAGAAATTAAATCAATGATTTTTTTATGTTACTTTTTTATAAAAGAGTCCGAGTTGGTTTGTTTTTTCGCAATCCTTTTTTGAGTTGCCAGATAAAATTTTCTGGTAAACAATTATCGATTAAATATTGTGTCATATATTGCGTTATAAATTGTGTTGTATATTGTGTTATTTTTTGTGTTATATATTGTATTATATATTGTGGTCTTTATTGTGTTATATATTGTGTTACATATTGCGTTATATTTGGTTTCATATACTGTGTTATATAATGTGATATATACTATGTTATATAATGTGATATATACAATGTTATATAATGTAATATGTATACCATGTTATATAATGTGATGTATATGTGTTACATAATGTGATATATAATGTGTTATATAATGTGATATTTATTTTAGCGAAAACGGCTCGGTATAGCCGACAACAGGGGAATGCATTATTTGAAAAGCTTAACTTCTGTATTGATCTTGTTTAGGACATATGTTTAAGGTCAAGGAAACTGGTGACACATGCGTAGAGGTTGCTGAGATTTCAATCATTGAACCTCGCAGCACAACCTGTCTAGTGCCAACCAGCTGACTAAAGAGACCCCACCGTCACAGTCCTGTTCATCTTGTTGTTCTGATTGTTGTTCTATTGTTTGTTTATTTTTCTTTGTTTAACCATTTGTTTATGTTGAAGGATTTTAAAAGAAATGGAGGGAAACAAGTCTTTGCCATAACGGCTGTGAACCAACTGAAGGCTGATCAGGTAATGAAATAAGATTCATCTGTGATTGCACTCATCTGGTGACGTCATTGATGAGAATTCTAAGCGTTTAGAACGCAAGGTTCTCAAAATAAGTGGGTTGGGGGGTGGGTGCTCAGGTGGCCTATCGCGACCAGAACTCTAATGACTTTCTTATAGCGACCAAAACTCTAATGACTGTCTTATAGCGACCAGAAATCTAATGACTGTCTTATAGCGAACAGAACTCTAATGGCTTTCTTATAGCGACCAGAACTCTAATGACTGTCTTATAGCGACCAGAACTCTAATGACTGTCTTATAGCGACCAGAACTCTAATGACTGTCTTATAGCGACCAGAACTCTAATGACTGTCTTATAGCGACCAGAACTCTAATGACTGTCTTATAGCGACCAGAACTCTAATGACTTTCTTATAGCGACCAGAAGTCTAATGACTGTCTTATAGCGACCAGAACTCTAATGGCTTTCTTATAGCGACCATAACTCTAATGACTTTCTTATAGCGACCATAACTCTAATGACTGTCTTATAGCGACCATAACTCTAATGACTGTCTTATAGCGACCAGAACTCTAATGACTTTCTTATAGCGACCAGAAGTCTAATGACTGTCTTATAGCGACCAGAACTCTAATGGCTTTCTTATAGCGACCATAACTCTAATGACTTTCTTATAGCGACCATAACTCTAATGACTGTCTTATAGCGACCATAACTCTAATGACTGTCTTATAGCGACCAGAACTCTAATGACTTTCTTATAGCGACCATAACTCTAATGACTTTCTTATAGCGACCATAACTCTAATGGCTTTCTTATAGCGACCATAACTCTAATGACTTTCTTATAGCGACCATAACTCTAATGACTGTCTTATAGCGACCAGAACTCTAATGACTTTCTTATAGCAACCATAACTCTAATGGCTTTCTTATAGCGACCAGAAGTCTAATGACTGTCTTATAGCGACCAGAACTCTAATGACTGTCTTATAGCGACCAGAACTCTAATGACTTTCTTATAGCGACCAGAAGTCTAATGACTGTCTTATAGTGACCAGAACTCTAATGACTTTCTTATAGCGACCATAACTCTAATGACTGTCTTATAGCGACCAGAAGTCTAATGACTTTCTTATAGCGACCATAACTCTAATGACTTTCTTATAGCAACCATAACTCTAATGACTTTCTTATAGCAACCATAACTCTAATGACTTTCTTATAGCAACCATAACTCTAATGACTTGCTTATAGCGACCAGAACTCTAATGACTTTCTTATAGCGACCAGAAGTCTAATGACTGTCTTATAGCGACCAGAAGTCTAATGGCTTTCTTATAGCGACAAGAATTCTAATGACTTTCTTATAGCAACCATAACTCTAATGACTTTCTTATAGCAACCATAACTCTAATGACTTTCTTATAGCGACCAGAACTCTAATGACTTTCTTATAGCGACCAGAAGTCTAATGACTGTCTTATAGCGACCAGAAGTCTAATGGCTTTCTTATAGCGACCATAACTCTAATGACTTTCTTATAGCAACCATAACTCTAATGACTGTCTTATAGCGACCAGAAGTCTAATGACTTTCTTATAGCGACCAGAACTCTAATGACTTTCTTATAGCGACCAGAAGTCTAATGACTGTCTTATAGCGACCAGAAGTCTAATGACTTTCTTATAGCGACCAGAACTCTAATGGCTTTCTTATAGCGACCAGAAGTCTAATGACTGTCTTATAGCGACCAGAAGTCTAATGACTTTCTTATAGCGACCAGAACTCTAATGGCTTTCTTATAGCGACCAGAACTCTAATGACTGTCTTATAGCGACCAGAACTCTAATGACTGTCTTATAGCGACCAGAACTCTAATGACTGTCTTATAGCGACCAGAACTCTAATGACTGTCTTATAGCGACCATAACTCTAATGACTGTCTTATAGCGACCAGAAGTCTAATGACTGTCTTATAGCGACCAGAACTCTAATGACTTTCTTATAGCGACCAGAAGTCTAATGACTTTCTTATAGCGACCATAAGTCTAATGACTGTCTTATAGCGACCAGAACTCTAATGACTGTCTTATAGCGACCAGAACTCTAATGACTGTCTTATAGCGACCAGAACTCTAATGACTTTCTTATAGCGACCAGAACTCTAATGGCTTTCTTATAGCAACCATAACTCTAATGGCTTTCTTATAGCGACCAGAAGTCTAATGGCTGTCTTATAGCGACCAGAAGTCTAATGACTTTCTTATAGCGACCAGAAGTCTAATGGCTTTCTTATAGCGACCAGAAGTCTAATGACTGTCTTATAGCGACCAGAAGTCTAATGACTGTCTTATAGTGACCAGAACTCTAATGACTTTCTTATAGCGACCATAACTCTAATGACTGTCTTATAGCGACCAGAAGTCTAATGACTTTCTTATAGCGACCATAACTCTAATGACTTTCTTATAGCAACCATAACTCTAATGACTTTCTTATAGCAACCATAACTCTAATGACTTTCTTATAGCAACCATAACTCTAATGACTTGCTTATAGCGACCAGAACTCTAATGACTTTCTTATAGCGACCAGAAGTCTAATGACTGTCTTATAGCGACCAGAAGTCTAATGGCTTTCTTATAGCGACCAGAATTCTAATGACTTTCTTATAGCAACCATAACTCTAATGACTTTCTTATAGCAACCATAACTCTAATGACTTTCTTATAGCGACCAGAACTCTAATGACTTTCTTATAGCGACCAGAAGTCTAATGACTGTCTTATAGCGACCAGAAGTCTAATGGCTTTCTTATAGCGACCATAACTCTAATGACTTTCTTATAGCAACCATAACTCTAATGACTGTCTTATAGCGACCAGAAGTCTAATGACTTTCTTATAGCGACCAGAACTCTAATGACTTTCTTATAGCGACCAGAAGTCTAATGACTGTCTTATAGCGACCAGAAGTCTAATGACTTTCTTATAGCGACCAGAACTCTAATTGCTTTCTTATAGCGACCAGAAGTCTAATGACTGTCTTATAGCGACCAGAAGTCTAATGACTTTCTTATAGCGACCAGAACTCTAATGGCTTTCTTATAGCGACCAGAACTCTAATGACTGTCTTATAGCGACCAGAACTCTAATGACTGTCTTATAGCGACCAGAACTCTAATGACTGTCTTATAGCGACCAGAACTCTAATGACTGTCTTATAGCGACCATAACTCTAATGACTGTCTTATAGCGACCAGAAGTCTAATGACTGTCTTATAGCGACCAGAACTCTAATGACTTTCTTATAGCGACCAGAAGTCTAATGACTTTCTTATAGCGACCAGAAGTCTAATGACTGTCTTATAGCGACCAGAACTCTAATGACTGTCTTATAGCGACCAGAACTCTAATGACTGTCTTATAGCGACCAGAACTCTAATGACTTTCTTATAGCGACCAGAACACTAATGGCTTTCTTATAGCAACCATAACTCTAATGGCTTTCTTATAGCGACCAGAAGTCTAATGGCTGTCTTATAGCGACCAGAAGTCTAATGACTTTCTTATAGCGACCAGAAGTCTAATGGCTTTCTTATAGCGACCAGAAGTCTAATGACTGTCTTATAGCGACCAGAAGTCTAATGACTGTCTTATAGCGACCATAAATCTAATGACTTTCTTATAGCAACCATAACTCTAATGACTGTCTTATAGCGACCAGAAGTCTAATGGCTGTCTTATAGCAACCATAACTCTAATGGCTTTCTTATAGCGACCAGAAGTCTAATGGCTTTCTTATAGCGACCATAACTCTAATGACTTTCTTATAGCGACCATAACTCTAATGGCTTTCTTATAGCGACCATAACTCTAATGGCTTTCTTATAGCGACCATAACTCTAATGGCTTTCTTATAGCGACCAGAAGTCTAATGGCTTTCTTATAGCGACCATAACTCTAATGACTTTCTTATAGCGACCATAACTCTAATGACTTTCTTATAGCGACCATAACTCTAATGGCTTTCTTATAGCGACCATAACTCTAATGACTTTCTTATAGCGACCATAACTCTAATGGCTGTCTTATAGCGACCAGAACTCTAATGACTTTCTTATAGCGACCATAACTCTAATGGCTTTCTATTAGCGACCAGAAGTCTAATGGCTTTCTTATAGCGACCATAACTCTAATGACTTTCTTATAGCGACCATAACTCTAATGACTGTCTTATAGCGACCAGAACTCTAATGGCTTTCTTATAGCGACCATAACTCTAATGACTTTCTTATAGCGACCAGAACTCTAATGACTGTCTTATAGCGACCATAACTCTAATGGCTGTCTTATAGCGACCAGAAGTCTAATGACTTTCTTATAGCGACCAGAACTCTAATGACTGTCTTATAGCGACCATAACTCTAATGGCTGTCTTATAGCGACCATAACTCTAATGGCTGTCTTATAGCGACCATAACTCTAATGGCTTTCTTATAGCGACCAGAACTCTAATGACTTTCTTATAGCGACCATAACTCTAATGACTGTCTTATAGCGACCATAACTCTAATGGCTGTCTTATAGCGACCATAACTCTAATGGCTGTCTTATAGCGACCATAACTCTAATGGCTTTCTTATAGCGACCAGAACTCTAATGACTTTCTTATAGCGACCATAACTCTAATGACTTTCTTATAGCGACCAGAACTCTAATGACTTTCTTATAGCGACCAGAACTCTAATGACTGTCTTATAGCGACCATAACTCTAATGACTGTCTTATAGCGACCATAACTCTAATGACTGTCTTATAGCGACCAGAAGTCTAATGACTGTCTTATAGCGACCAGAAGTCTAATGACTGTCTTATAGCGACCAGAAGTCTAATGACTGTCTTATAGCGACCAGAAGTCTAATGACTGTCTTATAGCGACCATAACTCTAATGACTTTCTTATAGCTACCAGAAGTCTAATGACTTTCTTATAGCGACCAGAACTCTAATGACTGTCTTATAGCGACCATAACTCTAATGACTGTCTTATAGCGACCAGAACTCTAATGACTTTCTTATAGCGACCATAACTCTAATGACTTTCTTATAGCGACCAGAATTCTAATGACTGTCTTATAGCGACCAGAACTCTAATGACTGTCTTATAGCGACTATAACTCTAATGACTGTCTTATAGCGACCAGAACTCTAATGACTTTCTTATAGCGACCAGAACTCTAATGACTTTCTTATAGCTACCAGAAGTCTAATGACTGTCTTATAGCGACCAGAACTCTAATGACTGTCTTATAGCGACCATAACTCTAATGACTGTTTTATAGCGACCAGAAGTCTAATGACTGTCTTATAGCGACCAGAAGTCTAATGACTGTCTTATAGCGACCATAACTCTAATGACTTTCTTATAGCTACCAGAAGTCTAATGACTGTCTTATAGCGACCAGAACTCTAATGACTGTCTTATAGCAACCATAACTCTAATGACTTTCTTATAGCAACCATAACTCTAATGACTTTCTTATAGCAACCATAACTCTAATGACTTGCTTATAGCAACCAGAACTCTAATGACTTTCTTATAGCGACCAGAATTCTAATGACTTTCTTATAGCAACCATAACTCTAATGACTTTCTTATAGCAACCATAACTCTAATGACTTTCTTATAGCGACCAGAACTCTAATGACTTTCTTATAGCGACCAGAAGTCTAATGACTGTCTTATAGCGACCAGAAGTCTAATGGCTTTCTTATAGCGACCATAACTCTAATGACTTTCTTATAGCAACCATAACTCTAATGACTGTCTTATAGCGACCAGAAGTCTAATGACTTTCTTATAGCGACCAGAACTCTAATGACTTTCTTATAGCGACCAGAAGTCTAATGACTGTCTTATAGCGACCAGAAGTCTAATGACTTTCTTATAGCGACCAGAACTCTAATGGCTTTCTTATAGCGACCAGAAGTCTAATGACTGTCTTATAGCGACCAGAAGTCTAATGACTTTCTTATAGCGACCAGAACTCTAATGGCTTTCTTATAGCGACCAGAACTCTAATGACTGTCTTATAGCGACCAGAACTCTAATGACTGTCTTATAGCGACCAGAACTCTAATGACTGTCTTATAGCGACCAGAACTCTAATGACTGTCTTATAGCGACCATAACTCTAATGACTGTCTTATAGCGACCAGAAGTCTAATGACTGTCTTATAGCGACCAGAACTCTAATGACTTTCTTATAGCGACCAGAAGTCTAATGACTTTCTTATAGCGACCAGAAGTCTAATGACTGTCTTATAGCGACCAGAACTCTAATGACTGTCTTATAGCGACCAGAACTCTAATGACTGTCTTATAGCGACCAGAACTCTAGTGACTTTCTTATAGCGACCAGAACACTAATGGCTTTCTTATAGCAACCATAACTCTAATGGCTTTCTTATAGCGACCAGAAGTCTAATGGCTGTCTTATAGCGACCAGAAGTCTAATGACTTTCTTATAGCGACCAGAAGTCTAATGGCTTTCTTATAGCGACCAGAAGTCTAATGACTGTCTTATAGCGACCAGAAGTCTAATGTCTGTCTTATAGCGACCATAACTCTAATGACTTTCTTATAGCAACCATAACTCTAATGACTGTCTTATAGCGACCAGAAGTCTAATGGCTGTCTTATAGCAACCATAACTCTAATGGCTTTCTTATAGCGACCAGAAATCTAATGGCTTTCTTATAGCGACCATAACTCTAATGACTTTCTTATAGCGACCATAACTCTAATGGCTTTCTTATAGCGACCATAACTCTAATGGCTTTCTTATAGCGACCATAACTCTAATGGCTTTCTTATAGCGACCAGAAGTCTAATGGCTTTCTTATAGCGACCATAACTCTAATGACTTTCTTATAGCGACCATAACTCTAATGGCTTTCTTATAGCGACCATAACTCTAATGACTTTCTTATAGCGACCATAACTCTAATGGCTGTCTTATAGCGACCAGAACTCTAATGACTTTCTTATAGCGACCATAACTCTAATGGCTTTCTTATAGCGACCAGAAGTCTAATGGCTTTCTTATAGCGACCATAACTCTAATGACTTTCTTATAGCGACCATAACTCTAATGACTGTCTTATAGCGACCAGAACTCTAATGGCTTTCTTATAGCGACCATAACTCTAATGACTTTCTTATAGCGACCAGAACTCTATGACTGTCTTATAGCGACCATAACTCTTATGGCTGTCTTATAGCGACCAGAAGTCTAATGACTTTCTTATAGCGACCAGAACTCTAATGACTGTCTTATAGCGACCATAACTCTAATGGCTGTCTTATAGCGACCATAACTCTAATGGCTGTCTTATAGCGACCATAACTCTAATGACTTTCTTATAGCGACCATAACTCTAATGACTGTCTTATAGCGACAATAACTCTAATGGCTGTCTTATAGCGACCATAACTCTAATGGCTGTCTTATAGCGACCATAACTCTAATGGCTTTCTTACAGCGACCAGAACTCTAATGACTTTCTTATAGCGACCATAACTCTAATGACTTTCTTATAGCGACCAGAACTCTAATGACTTTCTTATAGCGACCAGAACTCTAATGACTGTCTTATAGCGACCATAACTCTAATGACTGTCTTATAGCGACCATAACTCTAATGACTGTCTTATAGCGACCAGAAGTCTAATGACTGTCTTATAGCGACCAGAAGTCTAATGACTGTCTTATAGCGACCAGAAGTCTAATGACTGTCTTATAGCGACCAGAAGTCTAATGACTGTCTTATAGCGACCATAACTCTAATGACTTTCTTATAGCTACCAGAAGTCTAATGACTGTCTTATAGCGACCAGAACTCTAATGACTGTCTTATAGCGACCATAACTCTAATGACTGTCTTATAGCGACCAGAACTCTAATGACTTTCTTATAGCGACCATAACTCTAATGACTTTCTTATAGCGACCAGAATTCTAATGACTGTCTTATAGCGACCAGAACTCTAATGACTGTCTTATAGCGACTATAACTCTAATGACTGTCTTATAGCGACCAGAACTCTAATGACTTTCTTATAGCGACCAGAACTCTAATGACTGTCTTATAGCGACCAGAACTCTAATGACTTTCTTATAGCGACCAGAACTCTAATAACTGTCTTATAGCGACCAGAACTCTAATGACTGTCTTATAGCGACCATAACTCTAATGACTGTCTTATAGCGACCATAACTCTAATGACTTTCTTATAGCAACAATAACTCTAATGACTGTCTTATAGCGACCAGAAGTCTAATGACTTTCTTATAGCGACCAGAACTCTAATGACTTTCTTATAGCGACCAGAAGTCTAATGAATGTCTTATAGCGACCAGAAGTCTAATGACTTTCTTATAGCGACCAGAACTCTAATGGCTTTCTTATAGCGACCAGAAGTCTAATGACTGTCTTATAGCGACCAGAAGTCTAATGACTTTCTTATAGCGACCAGAACTCTAATGGCTTTCTTATAGCGACCAGAACTCTAATGACTGTCTTATAGCGACCAGAACTCTAATGACTGTCTTATAGCGACCAGAACTCTAATGACTGTCTTATAGCGACCAGAACTCTAATGACTGTCTTATAGCGACCATAACTCTAATGACTGTCTTATAGCGACCAGAAGTCTAATGACTGTCTTATAGCGACCAGAACTCTAATGACTTTCTTATAGCGACCAGAAGTCTAATGACTTTCTTATAGCGACCAGAAGTCTAATGACTGTCTTATAGCGACCAGAACTCTAATGACTGTCTTATAGCGACCAGAACTCTAATGACTGTCTTATAGCGACCAGAACTCTAGTGACTTTCTTATAGCGACCAGAACACTAATGGCTTTCTTATAGCAACCATAACTCTAATGGCTTTCTTATAGCGACCAGAAGTCTAATGGCTGTCTTATAGCGACCAGAAGTCTAATGACTTTCTTATAGCGACCAGAAGTCTAATGGCTTTCTTATAGCGACCAGAAGTCTAATGACTGTCTTATAGCGACCAGAAGTCTAATGACTGTCTTATAGCGACCATAACTCTAATGACTTTCTTATAGCAACCATAACTCTAATGACTGTCTTATAGCGACCAGAAGTCTAATGGCTGTCTTATAGCAACCATAACTCTAATGGCTTTCTTATAGCGACCAGAAATCTAATGGCTTTCTTATAGCGACCATAACTCTAATGACTTTCTTATAGCGACCATAACTCTAATGGCTTTCTTATAGCGACCATAACTCTAATGGCTTTCTTATAGCGACCATAACTCTAATGGCTTTCTTATAGCGACCAGAAGTCTAATGGCTTTCTTATAGCGACCATAACTCTAATGACTTTCTTATAGCGACCATAACTCTAATGGCTTTCTTATAGCGACCATAACTCTAATGACTTTCTTATAGCGACCATAACTCTAATGGCTGTCTTATAGCGACCAGAACTCTAATGACTTTCTTATAGCGACCATAACTCTAATGGCTTTCTTATAGCGACCAGAAGTCTAATGGCTTTCTTATAGCGACCATAACTCTAATGACTTTCTTATAGCGACCATAACTCTAATGACTGTCTTATAGCGACCAGAACTCTAATGGCTTTCTTATAGCGACCATAACTCTAATGACTTTCTTATAGCGACCAGAACTCTATGACTGTCTTATAGCGACCATAACTCTTATGGCTGTCTTATAGCGACCAGAAGTCTAATGACTTTCTTATAGCGACCAGAACTCTAATGACTGTCTTATAGCGACCATAACTCTAATGGCTGTCTTATAGCGACCATAACTCTAATGGCTGTCTTATAGCGACCATAACTCTAATGGCTTTCTTATAGCGACCAGAACTCTAATGACTTTCTTATAGCGACCATAACTCTAATGACTGTCTTATAGCGACAATAACTCTAATGGCTGTCTTATAGCGACCATAACTCTAATGGCTGTCTTATAGCGACCATAACTCTAATGGCTTTCTTACAGCGACCAGAACTCTAATGACTTTCTTATAGCGACCATAACTCTAATGACTTTCTTATAGCGACCAGAACTCTAATGACTTTCTTATAGCGACCAGAACTCTAATGACTGTCTTATAGCGACCATAACTCTAATGACTGTCTTATAGCGACCATAACTCTAATGACTGTCTTATAGCGACCAGAAGTCTAATGACTGTCTTATAGCGACCAGAAGTCTAATGACTGTCTTATAGCGACCAGAAGTCTAATGACTGTCTTATAGCGACCAGAAGTCTAATGACTGTCTTATAGCGACCATAACTCTAATGACTTTCTTATAGCTACCAGAAGTCTAATGACTGTCTTATAGCGACCAGAACTCTAATGACTGTCTTATAGCGACCATAACTCTAATGACTGTCTTATAGCGACCAGAACTCTAATGACTTTCTTATAGCGACCATAACTCTAATGACTTTCTTATAGCGACCAGAATTCTAATGACTGTCTTATAGCGACCAGAACTCTAATGACTGTCTTATAGCGACTATAACTCTAATGACTGTCTTATAGCGACCAGAACTCTAATGACTTTCTTATAGCGACCAGAACTCTAATGACTGTCTTATAGCGACCAGAACTCTAATGACTTTCTTATAGCGACCAGAACTCTAATAACTGTCTTATAGCGACCAGAACTCTAATGACTGTCTTATAGCGACCATAACTCTAATGACTGTCTTATAGCGACCATAACTCTAATGACTTTCTTATAGCAACCATAACTCTATTGGCTTTCTTATAGCAACCATAACTCTAATGACTGTCTTATAGCGACCAGAACTCTAATGACTTTCTTATAGCGACCATAACTCTAATGACTGTCTTATAGCGACCATAACTCTAATGGCTTTCTTATAGCGACCAGAAGTCTAATGGCTTTCTTATAGCGACCATAACTCTAATGACTGTCTTATAGCGACCATAACTCTAATGACTGTCTTATAGCGACCATAACTCTAATGACTGTCTTATAGCGACCATAACTCTAATGACTGTCTTATAGCGACCATAACTCTAATGACTTTCTTATAGCAACCAGAACTCTAATGACTTTCTTATAGCGACCATAACTCTAATGACTGTCTTATAGCGACCATAACTCTAATGACTGTCTTATAGCGACCATAACTCTAATGACTGTCTTATAGCGACCATAACTCTTATGACTTTCTTATAGCGACCATAACTCTAATGACTTTCTTATAGCGACCATAACTCTAATGACTTTCTTATAGCGATCAGAACTCTAATGACTTTCTTATAGCGACCATAACTCTAATGACTGTCTTATAGCGACCAGAACTCTAATGACTGTCTTATAGCGACAATAACTCTAATGGCTTTCTTATAGCGACCAGAAGTCTAATGACTGTCTTATAGCGACCATAACTCTAATGACTGTCTTATAGCGACCATAACTCTAATGACTGTCTTATAGCGACCATAACTCTAATGGCTTTCTTATAGCGACCAGAAGTCTAATGACTGTCTTATAGCGACCAGAACTCTAATGACTGTCTTATAGCGACCAGAACTCTAATGACTTTCTTATAGCGACCAGAACTCTAATGACTTTCTTATAGCGACCAGAAGTCTAATGACTGTCTTATAGCGACCATAACTCTAATGACTTTCTTATAGCGACCAGAACCCTAATGGCTTTCTTATAGCGACCAGAAGTCTAATGACTGTCTTATAGCGACCATAACTCTAATGACTGTCTTATAGCGACCATAACTCTAATGACTGTCTTATAGCGACCATAACTCTAATGGCTTTCTTATAGCGACCAGAAGTCTAATGACTGTCTTATAGCGACCAGAACTCTAATGACTGTCTTATAGCGACCAGAACTCTAATGACTTTCTTATAGCGACCATAACTCTAATGGCTGTCTTATAGCGACCAGAAGTCTAATGACTTTCTTATAGCGACCATAACTCTAATGACTTTCTTATAGCGACCATAACTCTAATGACTGTCTTGTAGCGACCATAACTCTAATGACTTTCTTATAGCGACTATAACTCTAATGACTTTCTTATAGCGACCATAACTCTAATGACTTTCTTATAGCGACCAGAACTCTAATGACTGTCTTATAGCGACCAGAAGTCTAATGACTTTCTTATAGCGACCATAACTCTAATGGCTTTCTTGTAGCGACCATAACTCTAATGACTGTCTTATAGCAACCAGAACTCTAATGACTGTCTTGTAGCGACCATAACTCTAATGACTGTCTTATAGCGACCAGAAGTCTAATGACTTTCTTATAGCGACCAGAACTCTAATGACTTTCTTATAGCGACCAGAAGTCTAATGACTTTCTTATAGCGACCAGAACTCTAATGACTTTCTTATAGCGACCAGAAGTCTAATGGCTTTCTTATAGCGACCATAACTCTAATGACTTTCTTATAGCGACCAGAACTCTAATGACTTTCTTATAGCGACCAGAACTCTAATGACTTTCTTATAGCGACCAGAACTCTAATGACTTTCTTATAGCGACCAGAACTCTAATGACTTTCTTATAGCGACCAGAAGTCTAATGGCTTTCTTATAGCGACCAGAACTCTAATGACTGTCTTATAGCGACCAGAAGTCTAATGACTTTTTTATAGCGACCAGAATTCTAATAAATTTCTTATAGCGACCATAACTCTAATGACTGTCTTGTAGCGACCATAACTCTAATGACTTTCTTATAGCGACCATAACTCTAATGACTTTCTTATAGCGACCATAACTCTATGACTTTCTTATAGCGACCATAACTCTAATGACTTTCTTATAGCGACCATAACTCTAATGACTTTCTTATAGCGACCATAACTCTAATGACTTTCTTATAGCGACCATAACTCTAATGACTGTCTTATAGCGACTATAACTCTAATGACTTTCTTATAGCGACCATAACTCTAATGACTTTCTTATAGCGACCAGAATTCTAATGACTGTCTTATAGCGACCAGAACTCTAATGACTGTCTTATAGCGACTATAACTCTAATGACTGTCTTATAGCGACCAGAACTCTAATGACTTTCTTATAGCGACCAGAACTCTAATGACTGTCTTATAGCGACCAGAACTCTAATGACTTTCTTATAGCGACCAGAACTCTAATAACTGTCTTATAGCGACCAGAACTCTAATGACTGTCTTATAGCGACCATAACTCTAATGACTGTCTTATAGCGACCATAACTCTAATGACTTTCTTATAGCAACCATAACTCTATTGGCTTTCTTATAGCAACCATAACTCTAATGACTGTCTTATAGCGACCAGAACTCTAATGACTTTCTTATAGCGACCATAACTCTAATGACTGTCTTATAGCGACCATAACTCTAATGGCTTTCTTATAGCGACCAGAAGTCTAATGGCTTTCTTATAGCGACCATAACTCTAATGACTGTCTTATAGCGACCATAACTCTAATGACTGTCTTATAGCGACCATAACTCTAATGACTGTCTTATAGCGACCATAACTCTAATGACTGTCTTATAGCGACCATAACTCTAATGACTTTCTTATAGCAACCAGAACTCTAATGACTTTCTTATAGCGACCATAACTCTAATGACTGTCTTATAGCGACCATAACTCTAATGACTGTCTTATAGCGACCATAACTCTAATGACTGTCTTATAGCGACCATAACTCTTATGACTTTCTTATAGCGACCATAACTCTAATGACTTTCTTATAGCGACCATAACTCTAATGACTTTCTTATAGCGATCAGAACTCTAATGACTTTCTTATAGCGACCATAACTCTAATGACTGTCTTATAGCGACCAGAACTCTAATGACTGTCTTATAGCGACAATAACTCTAATGGCTTTCTTATAGCGACCAGAAGTCTAATGACTGTCTTATAGCGACCATAACTCTAATGACTGTCTTATAGCGACCATAACTCTAATGACTGTCTTATAGCGACCATAACTCTAATGGCTTTCTTATAGCGACCAGAAGTCTAATGACTGTCTTATAGCGACCAGAACTCTAATGACTGTCTTATAGCGACCAGAACTCTAATGACTTTCTTATAGCGACCAGAACTCTAATGACTTTCTTATAGCGACCAGAAGTCTAATGACTGTCTTATAGCGACCATAACTCTAATGACTTTCTTATAGCGACCAGAACCCTAATGGCTTTCTTATAGCGACCAGAAGTCTAATGACTGTCTTATAGCGACCATAACTCTAATGACTGTCTTATAGCGACCATAACTCTAATGACTGTCTTATAGCGACCATAACTCTAATGGCTTTCTTATAGCGACCAGAAGTCTAATGACTGTCTTATAGCGACCAGAACTCTAATGACTGTCTTATAGCGACCAGAACTCTAATGACTTTCTTATAGCGACCATAACTCTAATGGCTGTCTTATAGCGACCAGAAGTCTAATGACTTTCTTATAGCGACCATAACTCTAATGACTTTCTTATAGCGACCATAACTCTAATGACTGTCTTGTAGCGACCATAACTCTAATGACTTTCTTATAGCGACTATAACTCTAATGACTTTCTTATAGCGACCATAACTCTAATGACTTTCTTATAGCGACCAGAACTCTAATGACTGTCTTATAGCGACCAGAAGTCTAATGACTTTCTTATAGCGACCATAACTCTAATGGCTTTCTTGTAGCGACCATAACTCTAATGACTGTCTTATAGCAACCAGAACTCTAATGACTGTCTTGTAGCGACCATAACTCTAATGACTGTCTTATAGCGACCAGAAGTCTAATGACTTTCTTATAGCGACCAGAACTCTAATGACTTTCTTATAGCGACCAGAAGTCTAATGACTTTCTTATAGCGACCAGAACTCTAATGACTTTCTTATAGCGACCAGAAGTCTAATGGCTTTCTTATAGCGACCATAACTCTAATGACTTTCTTATAGCGACCAGAACTCTAATGACTTTCTTATAGCGACCAGAACTCTAATGACTTTCTTATAGCGACCAGAACTCTAATGACTTTCTTATAGCGACCAGAACTCTAATGACTTTCTTATAGCGACCAGAAGTCTAATGGCTTTCTTATAGCGACCAGAACTCTAATGACTGTCTTATAGCGACCAGAAGTCTAATGACTTTTTTATAGCGACCAGAATTCTAATAAATTTCTTATAGCGACCATAACTCTAATGACTGTCTTGTAGCGACCATAACTCTAATGACTTTCTTATAGCGACCATAACTCTAATGACTTTCTTATAGCGACCATAACTCTATGACTTTCTTATAGCGACCATAACTCTAATGACTTTCTTATAGCGACCATAACTCTAATGACTTTCTTATAGCGACCATAACTCTAATGACTTTCTTATAGCGACCATAACTCTAATGACTGTCTTATAGCGACTATAACTCTAATGACTTTCTTATAGCGACCATAACTCTAATGACTGTCTTATAGCGACCATAACTCTAATGACTTTCTTATAGCGACCAGAAGTCTAATGACTTACTTATAGCGACCAGAAGTCTAATGACTTTCTTATAGCAACCATAACTCTAATGACTTTCTTATAGCGACCATAACTCTAATGACTGTCTTATAGAGACCATAACTCTAATGACTTTCTTATAGAGACCATAACTCTAATGACTGTCTTATAGCGACTATAACTCTAATGACTTTCTTATAGCGACCATAACTCTAATGACTGTCTTATAGCGACCATAACTCTAATGACTTTCTTATAGCGACCAGAAGTCTAATGACTGTCTTATAGCGACCAGAAGTCTAATGACTTTCTTATAGCGACCAGAACTCTAATGACTTTCTTATAGCAACCATAACTCTAATGGCTTTCTTATAGCAACCATAACTCTAATGACTTTCTTATAGCGACCAGAACTCTAATGACTTTCTTATAGCGACCAGAACTCTAATGACTGTCTTATAGCGACCATAACTCTAATGACTGTCTTATAGCGACCATAACTCTAATGACTTTCTTATAGCGACCAGAACTCTAATGACTGTCTTATAGCGACCATAACTCTAATGACTGTCTTATAGCGACCATAACTCTAATGACTTTCTTATAGCAACCATAACTCTAATGACTTTCTTATAGCGACCATAACTCTAATGACTGTCTTATAGCGACCAGAACTCTAATGACTGTCTTATAGCGACCATAACTCTAATGACTGTCTTATAGCGACCAGAACTCTAATGACTTTCTTATATCGACCAGAACTCTAATGACTTTCTTATAGCGACCATAACTCTAATGACTGTCTTATAGCGACCAGAACTCTAATGACTTTCTTATAGCGACCATAACTCTAATGACTTTCTTATAGCGACCATAACTCTAATGGCTTTCTTGTAGCGACCATAACTCTAATGACTGTCTTATAGCGACCATAACTCTAATGACTGTCTTAAAGCGACCAGAACTCTAATGACTGTCTTATAGCAACCAGAACTCTAATGGCTTTCTTATAGCAACCATAACTCTAATGACTTTCTTATAGCGACCATAACTCTAATGACTTTCTTATAGCGACCATAACTGTAATGGCTGTCTTATTGCGACCAGAACTCTAATGACTGTCTTATAGCGACCATAACTCTAATGGCTGTCTTATAGCGACCATAACTCTAATGACTGTCTTATAGCGACCAGAACTCTAATGACTGTCTTATAGCGACCATAACTCTAATGAATGTCTTATAGCGACCATAACTCTAATGGCTGTCTTATAGCGACCATAACTCTAATGACTGTCTTATAGCGACCAGAACTCTAATGGCTGTCTTATAGCGACCATAACTCTAATGACTGTCTTATAGCGACCATGACTCTAATGGCTGTCTTATAGCGACCAGAACTCTAATGACTTTCTTATAGCGACCATAACTCTAATGGCTGTCTTATAGCGACCAGAACTCTAATGATTGTCTTATAGCGACCAGAACTCTAATGGCTGTCTTATAGCGACCATAACTCTAATGACTGTCTTATAGCGACCATAACTCTAATGGCTGTCTTATAGCGACCAGAACTCTAATGACTGTCTTATAGCGACCATAACTCTAATGGCTTATAGCGACCAGAACTCTAATGACTGTCTTATAGCGACCATAACTCTAATGGCTGTCTTATAGCGACCAGAACGCTAATGACTTTCTTGTAGCGACCAGAACTCTAATGGCTGTCTTATAGCGACCAGAAGTCTAATGACTGTCTTATAGCGACCAGAAGTCTAATGACTGTCTTATAGCGACCAGAACTCTAATGACTGTCTTATAGCGACCATAACTCTAATGACTTTCTTATAGCAACCATAACTCTAATGACTTTCTTATAGCGACCAGAAGTCTAATGACTTTCTTATAGCGACCAGAAGTCTAATGACTGTCTTATAGCGACCATAACTCTAATGACTTTCTTATAGCGACCATAACTCTAATGACTGTCTTATAGCGACCATAACTCTAATGACTTTCTTATAGCAACCATAACTCTAATGACTTTCTTATAGCGACCAGAAGTCTAATGACTGTCTTATAGCAACCATAACTCTAATGACTTTCTTATAGCAACCATAACTCTAATGACTTTCTTATAGCGACCAGAAGTCTAATGACTGTCTTATAGCAACCATAACTCTAATGACTTTCTTATAGCAACCATAACTCTAATGACTTTCTTATAGCGACCAGAAGTCTAATGACTTTCTTATAGCGACCAGAACTCTAATGACTGTCTTATAGCGACCATAACTCTAATGGCTGTCTTATAGCGACCATAACTCTAATGACTGTCTTATAGCGACCATAACTCTAATGACTTTTTTATTGCAACCAGAACTCTAATGACTGTCTTATAGCGACCATAACTCTAATGGCTGTCTTATAGCGACCAGAAGTCTAATGACTGTCTTATAGCGACCATAACTCTAATGGCTGTCTTATAGCCACCAGAAGTCTAATGACTGTCTTATAGCGACCATAACTCTAATGGCTGTCTTATAGCGACCATAACTCTAATGGCTGTCTTATAGCGACCATAACTCTAATGACTGTCTTATAGCGACCATAACTCTAATGGCTGTCTTATAGCGACCAGAAGTCTAATGACTGTCTTATAGTGACCAGAACTCTAATGACTGTCTTATAGCGACCAGAACTCTAATGACTGTCTTATAGCGACCAGAACTCTAATGACTTTCTTATAGCAACCATAACTCTAATGACTGTCTTATAGCGACCAGAACTCTAATGACTTTCTTATAGCAACCATAACTCTAATGACTGTCTAATAGCAACCATAACTCTAATGACTGTCTTATAGCGACCATAACTCTAATGACTGTCTTATAGCGACCAGAACTCTAATGACTTTCTTATAGCGACCATAACTCTAATGACTTTCTTATAGCGACCATAACTCTAATGGCTTTCTTATAGCGACCATAACTCTAATGACTGTCTTGTAGCGACCATAACTCTAATGACTGTCTTGTAGCGACCATAACTCTAATGAATGTCTTATAGCGACCATAACTCTAATGACTGTCTTATAGCGACCATAACTCTAATGACTTTCTTATAGCGACCATAACTCTAATGGCTTTCTTATAGCGACCATAAGTCTAATGACTGTCTTGTAGCGACCATAACTCTAATGACTGTCTTATAGCGACCATAACTCTAATGACTTTCTTATAGCGACCATAACTCTAATGACTGTCTTGTAGCGACCATAACTCTAATGACTGTCTTATAGCGACCAGAACTCTAATGACTTTCTTATAGCGACCATAAGTCTAATGGCTTTCTTATAGCGACAAGAACTCTAATGGCTTTCTTATAGCGACCATAACTCTAATGGCTGTCTTATAGCGACCATAATTCTAATGACTGTCTTGTAGCGACCATAACTCTAATGACTGTCTTATAGCGACCAGAACTCTAATGACTGTCTTATAGCGACCATAACTCTAATGACTGTCTTATAGCGACCAGAAGTCTAATGATTGTCTTATAGCGACCAGAAGTCTAATGACTGTCTTATAGCGACCAGAAGTCTAATGACTTTCTTATAGCGACCAGAACTCTAATGACTTTCTTATAGCGACCATAACTCTAATGACTGTCTTATAGCGACCATAACTCTAATGACTGTCTTATAGCGACCAGAAGTCTAATGACTTTCTTATAGCGACCAGAAGTCTAATGGCTTTCTTATAGCGACAAGAACTCTAATGACTTTCTTATAGCGACTATAACTCTAATGACTGTCTTATAGCGACCATAACTCTAATGACTGTCTTATAGCGACCAGAACTCTAATGACGTTCTTATAGCGACCAGAACTCTAATGACTTTCTTATAGCGACCAGAACTCTAATGACTTTCTTATAGCGACCAGAACTCTAATGGCTTTCTTATAGCGACCATAACTCTAATGACTGTCTTATAGCGACCATAACTCTAATGACTGTCTTATAGCGACCAGAACTCTAATGACTTTCTTATAGCAACCATAACTCTAATGACTTTCTTATAGCAACCATAACTCTAATGGCTGTCTTATAGCGACCAGAAGTCTAATGACTTTCTTATAGCAATCATAACTCTAATGACTTTCTTATAGCAACCATAACTCTAATGGCTGTCTTATAGCGACCAGAAGTCTAATGACATTCTTATAGCAACCATAACTCTAATGACTTTCTTAAAGCAACCATAACTCTAATGGCTGTCTTATAGCGACCAGAAGTCTAATGACTTTCTTATAGCAACCATAACTCTAATGACTTTCTTATAGCAACCATAACTCTAATGGCTGTCTTATAGCGACCAGAAGTCTAATGACTTTCTTATTGCGACCAGAAGTCTAATGACTGTCTTATAGCGACCAGAACTCTAATGGCTTTCTTATAGCGACCATAAGTCTAATGACTTTCTTATAGCGACCATAACTCTAATGACTGTCTTATAGCGACCATAACTCTAATGACTGTCTTATAGCGACCATAACTCTAATGACTGTCTTATAGCGACCATAACTCCAATGACTTTCTTATAGCAATCATAACTCTAATGACTTTCTAATAGCGACCAGAACTCTAATGACTTTCTTATAGCAATCATAACTCTAATGACTTTCTTATAGCGACCAGAACTCTAATGACTTTCTTATAGCGACCATAACTCTAATGACTTTCTTATAGCAATCATAACTCTAATGACTTTCTTATAGCGACCATAAGTCTAATGACTGTCTTATAGCGACCAGAACTCTAATGACTGTCTTATAGCAATCATAACTCTAATGACTTTCTTATAGCAATCATAACTCTAATGACTTTCTTATAGCGACCAGAACTCTAATGACTGTCTTATAGCGACCAGAAGTCTAATGACTGTCTTATAGCGACCATAACTCTAATGACTTTCTTATAGCGACCAGAACTCTAATGACTTTCTTATAGCGACCAGAAGTCTAATGGCTTTCTTATAGCGACCAGAAATCTAATGACTTTCTTATAGCGACCAGAAGTCTAATGGCTTTCTTATAGCGACCAGAACTCTAATGACTGTCTTATAGCGACCATAACTCTAATGACTGTCTTATAGCGACCAGAACTCTAATGACTTTCTTATAGCGACCAGAAGTCTAATGGCTTTCTTATAGCGACCAGAACTCTAATGACTGTCTTATAGCGACCATAACTCTAATGACTGTCTTATAGCAACCATAACTCTAATGACTTTCTTATAGCGACCATAACTCTAATGACTGTCTTATAGCGACCATAACTCTAATGACTGTCTTATAGCGACCATAACTCTAATGACTTTCTTATAGCGACCAGAACTCTAATGGCTTTCTTATAGCGACCAGAAGTCTAATGGCTTTCTTATAGCGACCATAACTCTAATGACTGTCTTATAGCAACCATAACTCTAATGACTTTCTTATAGCGACCATAACTCTAACGACTGTCTTATAGCAACCATAACTCTAATGACTGTCTTATAGCAACCATAACTCTAATGACTGTCTTATAGCAACCATAACTCTAATGACTGTCTTATAGCGACCAGAACTCTAATGACTTTCTTATAGCAACCATAACTCTAATGACTTTCTTATAGCGACCAGAACTCTAATGGCTTTCTTATAGCGACCATAAGTCTAATGACTGTCTTATAGCGACCATAACTCTAATGACTTTCTTATAGCGACCATAACTCTAATGACTTTCTTACAGCGACCATAAGTCTAATGACTGTCTTATAGCGACCATAACTCTAATGACTTTCTTATAGCGACCAGAACTCTAATGACTTTCTTATAGCGACCAGAAGTCTAATGGCTTTCTTATAGCGACCATAACTCTAATGACTTTCTTATAGCAACCATAACTCTAATGACTTTCTTATAGCGACCAGAACTCTAATGGCTTTCTTATAGCGACCAGAACTCTAATGACTTTCTTAAAGCGACCAGAAGTCTAATGGCTTTCTTATAGCGACCAGAACTCTAATGACTGTCTTATAGCGACCGTAACTCTAATGACTGTCTTATAGCGACCAGAACTCTAATGACTTTCTTATAGCGACCAGAAGTCTAATGGCTTTCTAATAGCGACCAGAACTCTAATGACTGTCTTATAGCGACCATAACTCTAATGACTGTCTTATAGCAACCATAATTCTAATGACTTTCTTATAGCGACCATAACTCTAATGACTGTCTTATAGCGACCATAACTCTAATGACTGTCTTATAGCGACCATAACTCTAATGACTTTCTTATAGCGACCAGAACTCTAATGGCTTTCTTATAGCGACCAGAAGTCTAATGGCTTTCTTATAGCGACCATAACTCTAATGACTGTCTTATAGCAACCATAACTCTAATGACTTTCTTATAGCGACCATAACTCTAACGACTGTCTTATAGCAACCATAACTCTAATGACTGTCTTATAGCAACCATAACTCTAATGACTGTCTTATAGCAACCATAACTCTAATGACTGTCTTATAGCGACCAGAACTCTAATGACTTTCTTATAGCAACCATAACTCTAATGACTTTCTTATAGCGACCAGAACTCTAATGGCTTTCTTATAGCGACCATAAGTCTAATGACTGTCTTATAGCGACCATAACTCTAATGACTTTCTTATAGCGACCATAACTCTAATGACTTTCTTATAGCGACCATAAGTCTAATGACTGTCTTATAGCGACCATAACTCTAATGACTTTCTTATAGCGACCATAACTCTAATGACTTTCTTATAGCGACCAGAAGTCTAATGGCTTTCTTATAGCGACCATAACTCTAATGACTTTCTTATAGCAACCATAACTCTAATGACTTTCGTATAGCGACCAGAACTCTAATGACTTTCTTATAGCGACCAGAAGTCTAATGGCTTTCTTATAGCGACCATAACTCTAATGACTTTCTTATAGCGACCATAACTCTAATGACTTTCTTATAGCGACCATAACTCTATGACTTTCTTATAGCAACCATAACTCTAATGACTGTCTTATAGCGACCAGAACTCTAATGACTTTCTTATAGCGACCATAACTCTAATGACTTTCTTATAGCGACCATAACTCTAATGACTTTCTTATAGCAACCATAACTCTAATGACTGTCTTATAGCGACCAGAACTCTAATGACTTTCTTATAGCGACCAGAAGTCTAATGACTGTCTTATAGCGACCAGAACTCTAATGACTTTCTTATAGCGACCATAACTCTAATGACTTTCTTATAGCAACCATAACTCTAATGACTTTCTTATAGCAACCATAACTCTAATGACTTTCTTATAGCGACCAGAAGTCTAATGACTTTCTTATAGCGACCAGAACTCTAATGACTGTCTTATAGCGACCAGAAGTCTAATGACTTTCTTATAGCGACCAGAACTCTAATGACTTTCTTATAGCGACCATAACTCTAATGACTGTCTTATAGCGACCATAACTCTAATGACTGTCTTATAGCGACCAGAACTCTAATGACTTTCTTATAGCGACCAGAACTCTAATGACTGTCTTATAGCAACCATAACTCTAATGACTTTCTTATAGCGACCATAACTCTAATGACTGTCTTATAGCGACCATAACTCTAATGACTTTCTTATAGCGACCATAACTCTAATGACTGTCTTATAGCGACCAGAACTCTAATGACTGTCTTATAGCGACCATAACTCTAATGACTTTCTTATAGCGACCATGACTCTAATGGCTGTCTTATAGCGACCAGAAGTCTAATGACTTTCTTATAGCGACCAGAAGTCTAATGACTGTCTTATAGCGACCATAACTCTAATGACTTTCTTATAGCGACCAGAAGTCTAATGACTGTCTTATAGCGACCATAACTCTAATGACTTTCTTATAGCGACCAGAACTCTAATGACTTTCTTATAGCGACCAGAAGTCTAATGACTGTCTTATAGCGACCATAACTCTAATGACTTTCTTATAGCGACCATAACTCTAATGACTTTCTTATAGCGACCAGAACTCTAATGACTTTCTTATAGCGACCAGAAGTCTAATGACTGTCTTATAGCGACCAGAACTCTAATGACTGTCTTATAGCGACCATAACTCTAATGGCTGTCTTATAGCGACCAGAAGTCTAATGACTTTCTTATAGCGACCATAACTCTAATGACTTTCTTATAGCGACCATAACTCTAATGGCTTTCTTATAGCGACCAGAAGTCTAATGGCTGTCTTATAGCGACCAGAACTCTAATGACTGTCTTATAGCGACCAGAAGTCTAATGACTGTCTTATAGCGACCAGAAGTCTAATGACTGTCTTAAAGCGATCAGAAGTAGACCAGTGACGTGTCTGAAAGGATAATGTTGGTCGATGGGGAAAGTACATGATGTGCTCAATATCAAATATTTCACTGATAATGTCAACATTGTCAATATATATATATATATAAATATATATTTATATATATATATATATTCGTATTTATATATATATTTGGTTGGAGAATGAGAGTATTTAACATAAATAATTAAAATATTAAAAGACGGTTATATATGGAGATGTAACACATGCTCTTTCTGAAAACTTCAATTTAAAACAATGACCTCGTGACATTTATGACCTGATGACATCCAAATGACACGACTAGACCTGGAACATGATAGGATCAATAGCCAGACGGTTTCAATGACCTGCCAAGACCTGGGACGTGACCGGATCAACAACTGGATGGTTTCAATGACCTGAAGAGTTGTATGACCCGATGAGTCCATAGACCTCACGTGATCGATCACAAAAATAGATTTTAAAAAACGTGATGTCAGTCCCTTCATATAAACATATGTATTCCTCCTTCGAAATACTCAAATTAAAACACACTAAGCATATAGTTATATGTACGCACATATTGTATATGCAGCGGTACAGCCAACACGGCATTGTCGAATCCTTTGCAAATCTCAGTGATAACATCTCAAGTCGGTGCTCTACGACTGACACATTCTTCGGCTCTATATGACTTATAGCAACCATATGACTACTTCTGATCTATATGTCAGATCAATATGTTAGCTGTGTCTACCAAATCTTGTTGGAACAGCTGGGCAGTGTCGCGTGTATTGCGGGAGTTATACATAAAATCAATTTAATATTGTTTTTTTTAAAGTCACTTTGCTTTAGCTCATTGCTCGTGCAATGCTTTCCAAAACACACAATCTCTAATGAAATAGTTCTATTAAAATCGCACAATCTCTTACCGAAAAGTTCCACAAACAACGCACAATCTCTAATGAAACAGTTCCACAAACAACGCACACGCACTTAAAGAATAGTTTCACAATCGAAATACAATCTCCAACCGAATAGTTTAGTTCCGTAAACAACAGAAAAATCTATAATTGTATCACTGCACAAACAAGGCTGTCTCCTGGGTCATTCTTGCACAAACAACACACTCTCTTGGGTCATTCTTGCACAAACAACACACTCTCTTGGGTTATTCTTGCACAAACAACACACTCTATTGGGTTATTCTTGCACAAACAACACACTCTATTGGGTTATTCTTGCACAAACAACACACTCTATTGGGTTATTCTTGCACAAACAACACACTCTATTGGGTTATTCTTGCACAAACAACACACTCTATTGGGTAATTCTTTCACAAACAATACACTCTCTTGGGTCATTCTTGCACAAACAACACATTCTCTTGGGTCATTCTTGCACAAGCAACACACTCTCTTGGGTCATTCTTGCACAAACAACACACTCTATTGGGTCATTCTTGCACAATCAACACACTCTCTTGGGTTATTCATGCACAAGCAACACACTCTCTTGGGTTATTCTTGCACAAACAGCAAACAGTCTCTAATGCTATGTCACACAATTAGGAGACACACAAACACCTATATAACAACAAAGCACTGACGCTCCTTTACAGGTATTATGCCAACAGGACACGTTGTTCATTTAGAACAGTTTTTAAGATAGGTTTATAATAACAGACTGCAAGGGAAGAGATCTCTCAACACTGCTCTCTACGGCAGTGGTTCTCAGAGTGTGTTGGGAGGCTAAATTACAAAACAGAATAACACTAAACGCGTGTGACGTCATTATATTTCTTTTCTTCTCACTTATCTTTTGAAAACGGATTTCTTCGTCAATTGGATAAACAACAAATAAGATTGGTGTTGTTTCTTCAAGGGGTGATAAATTAGACAACTGAAGGCCGCAGTATTTCTCAAGGTGGCCACCTGGCCGCGGGATGGCCTCCACTGACCTAGATTTTGCGAGATGTGTGTGGGTGGAGAGGGGCATTACGGACCTAGAAGAAGGATGACTGCACGAGCTTAACAAAAAACTCCGACATGCCGCCATAGATCAAAGGCGAAGAAAGAGGACAGACGTTGTGCCCACATTGTAAAAAAACCCAAAACCGGTTCAAAACCGGACTTTTAAAACCGATAGTCGGTTTGATGAAGGAAAAAAAAAACGTTATTGCATCCCTAGTTATTACTAAACCGGATCAAACCCGAAATTAAGTTGTTACTTAACCGAGCCGAACCGTAACGTAAGCTGTTAAAGAATCGAAACGCACCGGAACTTTTAAAAGAGGGTTCGATTCCTTACATAGAATGGAGCCGACATCTAGTGGACCTGAAGCAAACCAGGCAATCACTCAGTAAAAGATGTTTGTAGAAGAGTCTTCGTAAAATTACTATACGAGTTTTACTAACTTTTACCCAGCCCTTTAATTTAATATATATATATACATTCGCTTCTCTTAGTTTGAATTTGAAATAAGGAAAACTTGAATTCAGCGAGGGCTCCGAGAACTTAACTGTATGGGGACATCTGTTCGACCCCCCCGGGGGGGGGGGGAGTGGGGGGGGATACAAGATTATTTTAATCAATTAAATGTCTTTGAACAGAATAAAACTTTAATAACAAGTGACCTATAAATCATATCATGGGTTATAAAGGGATATGTCTTTTAGTCAAACGTTTATGGGTGCAAGATTAATTAAACTTTTCCTATCTTCTCTGTCTCATAAAAATTGTTATAAAAGTATCTGAACATAGCGAAATAATCCAATAGTTCATATAGCTATAAATAACTACCTTTAATAC
This sequence comes from Omphiscola glabra, assembly GCA_964017045.1. Classification (NCBI taxonomy): domain Eukaryota; kingdom Metazoa; phylum Mollusca; class Gastropoda; family Lymnaeidae; genus Omphiscola; species Omphiscola glabra. The sequence continues at coordinate 31,355,397 of OZ024796.1, read as the reverse complement.
ATTTTTCTCTCACCTGGGCACTTGAGTCTTCGAATAGGTGTTGAAAAGGTCATCAGGGGAGATCACCACAATTGACGTTTGCGATTCATCGAAATTCACCGTCTTCCGCTTCCGCTGTACGTTTCCGCTTCCGCTCGAAGATGGCGTCACGACATTGGAGGAACTCTCCGACTCCGGGGTCTTGAGAAGCGAGAGCGACGCCGCCCCAGAAAACCCGGAGTCTGGGGTGTTGAGGAGGGGAGAGTGGTGTCGGTAGGACGGCGACAGGCTGTCGTCCAGGTCAGTGGTGTCGAAGTTTAATCCAGGCATGGGGGCCACGACCTCTCGTCGACTGAACCCGCTCGGCGGGAGCTTGGTACGCCTGTGGTTAAACCCGGGCGAGTCGAGATAACTCCCACCGGAACTGATGGGCATGACTTGAGCCGCCATTTTGTTTTTGTTTGCTTCAGTAATGGAGACCAAACACGGTTTTCACTCGTTCTTTTTTGTCTTTCTCTATTCTTAGAACCATTTAATCCAGATCCGAAATGTCAACCAGTTATCTCTCCCTTTGTCTTGGTCGCAAATACGCCCTCGTCAATTTTCACATTTTCATTAAATCTCGTTAAATCTCGTTGCATCCCGGGCATGCGAGAGTTTGTTTTAGTAATCACGTTCAAAGCATCGCAGTTTAAGTGGTTTTTTCCACTGCATCGTCTGCCACATGTGGGTGAGAATGTTCTATTGTTAAAGCGGGGAGCCCAAAAAGAGAAAAAGAAAAATCGGCTCCAAGTTTGTAAATGTTGGCAATCACCTCTAATGAAATAACCGCAAGGAATGCCGGGACTGGGTGAAACGTTTACCTGCTTTTTAAAGAAAGGGTAAACAATTGATGCAATTCTGGCAGCTGCGTCCAGGTGTATGTTAGAGACGGAGGTGGGTGGTGGGGGGGGGGAATGGCGTTAGAGTTGGTGGGAGAAGAGGGCATGGGGGGGGGGGGACATCATTCAATTAAATTCAATGCATGTAAACTGTGAAAACTTATTTGTCATAAAACGCTGCATACTTTTACAGTAGGACAAATTTTTTTTTTTCCCATTTCTTAAAATAACGTATTTACATTAATGTAGCAATGTATTCGTCATATCATGAACAACACATTTACACTTCCAAGACAAGATTGTTTGCCGTTCTTGACTTAAGATTAATGTTAAGATATTTTCACTTCGAAAGATCCCCTCAGCAGCTTTTTAGTCCATTTCTGGTAGAGTTTAAACACTGTCGGGCGTTAACTGTTAGTACAAATGGCTTCCAATATGAAACGTGGATGACCAGTGGATGACCGTATCCGGAAAATTGATCGAAAGAAATTTCGTCGACGGAAAATTGATCGACGGAAATTTGATCGAACGGAAAATTTGGTCGAATCTTTTTTTTCAGTCTACACGTTAAAATAAGTTTGCTTCAAATTTCTTTTTGAACGCATTCTTTTGTTTTACTATATAGTATAGTGCGTTCAAAAAGAAATTTGACGAAAATTTTAACGTCTGAACTGAAAAAAAAGATTCGACCAAATTTCCGTTCCATCAAATTTCCGTCGATCAATTTTCCGTCGACGAAATTTCTTTCGATCAAATTTCCGATAACATGTGGATGACATGTGGATGACATGTGGATGACATGAGGATGACATATGGATGCCAAAAATGAAGTAACTTGAATTAAACAGGTAACTTACGTCTGAAATATTTCCACTAATGTAAACAAATGTGAATTTTAACGCCTAGCACAGTGGCACTTCCCACCACAAAAGCCACCAAATGGATGGTGACAAGAACATGTTATATTGGAAGACAAGAACACGTTATGTTGGAAGACAAGAAATCGTTATGTTGGAAGACAAGAACTCGTTATGTTGGAAGACAAGAACTCGTTATGTTAGAAGACAAGAACATGTTATGTTGGAAGACAAAAACTCGTTATGTTGGAAGACAAGAACATGTTATGTTGGAAGACAAGAATTCGTTATGTTGGAAGACAAGAACATTTTATGTTGGAAGACAAAAACTCGTTATGTTGGAAGACAAGAACGCGTTATGTTGGAAGACAAGAACTCGTTATGTTGGAAGACAAGAACTCGTTATGTTGGAAGAAAGCACCCCAAAAAACATAAATAATGACATGTCTGATTATATGTGATAGGTTAGAACGCGTTACTTAAGTTCGAGTTTTGGACATATTAATTAACACATGGAAACAGTGTGAAACAGCTCACTGCCATATTAAACGATCCCTGTGTATTTATGTATAGGCATCGGGAAATATGCACTGTCTTTTCAGGTCGTGTCGTGTCATGCCATGTCGTGTAATGAAGTGTCATGCCGTTAGTATGTTTTTTTTAAAGAAATGTATTTCCGGCTTGGGAAACAGAATATCTAGAGCACGACTAGAAGGCCAACTATTTGAATACAATTATAATACGAGGTGCAATGGACACGACACAATGAGAATTTCAGTCCCCAAGGTACATCCGCAATGTACGATGATCATATGGATAGTTTACACCAGTCTCACATTGAGCCACTCTAACTGGTCATAATGGACAACCTTGACAGGTCGCATTGGACATGTCAGTTAGCTCTTAATGGACAATCCTGTCAGGTCTCTAATGGACAATGCCGACAGGTCTCACTGGGAAATTGAAATTCTGACAGGCCGGACTGGACAAACCTGACAGGTCATACTGGACGCTCCTGACAATTCACATTCATTTACCCTGCCGAAAAACGTAACCAACTGGACTGGTTCTAAACAAAGTATTGATTTGCCATCAGCTGTCGTGCTCGGCTTTTAATTACCCCAATCATCAGTGAGCAGCAACGAAAACAGAATTGGGAAAAAAAACCACATTAATCGAAATGTACGCCACCAAGACCTTACACGCGAATCCTAAAATTGAGCACATCGAGGTCAGATTTAGTGTATTGAGCTCTAAGATTTAGCGCATTGATCTCTCAGATTCAGTTAACTAATCTCTGAGATTTCTGATACCAATCTGCCGCTATCATGAATAGGCAAATCATCGCAAGTTCGCATGCGTATAGGTTGGTATGGTGAATAATGTAAAAGGATTGTGACCTTTCAGCGTCATCCCCTTTCACATTTCCGTTGGGAGAAAAACACGGAACGGTTTCAGCTATAGAATTACGTGCTTTCTTAGAGATTGGTTAGAGCAGCAATTCTCAACCAGTGGGTCGCGACCCCTCTGTGGGTCGAACCACATTTTCCCAGGGGTCGCATAAGGCCATCGAAAAACACATGTACAATTTTGAAGTAGCACCGAAATAATTTTGTGGTTGAGGGTCGCCACAACATCTGGAACTGTATTAAGGGTCGCGGTATTACGAAAGTTGAGAACCACTGTGTTAGAGTCTAATGTCGTTACATTAATTAAAAATTAATTCCAACATTTTAATGCAAGTCCCAACTAGAAACTCAAGTTCTGAATGGAGACAATGTGTTTATTATACAAGGAATATGACTATGGGACTATAAGTGTCAATATTTTGGGGGCACATATCTTGAAGTTTCAAAGCTATTAATAGTTTCTTGAAATTTTAAAAAAAAGAAAGAATTAGAAAAATCAAGAACGGGACTTTTAGAAATCAGCACCTCTACCTCAATTTATTATGAAAGCGTGTTACTAAATGTACTGAATGCGCCGTGTACATGGTTTCTGTGTACATGGTCTCTGTGTACATGGTCTCTGTGTACATGGTCTCTGTGTGCATGGTCTCTGTGTGCATGGTCCCTGTGTGTATTGTCTCTGTGTACATGGCCCCTGTGTACATGGTCTATGTGTCCATGTTCTCTGTGTACCGTATGGATGTAAATGTTTTCTTCACGGTATGTTTGTATACTTCACATGTGTATGTACCGTATAGATGTAAATTTTCTCCTCACAGGTATGTCTGAATACTTCACACATGTGTATGTACCGTATAGATGTAAATGTTTTCTTTACAGGAATGAATATTAACCTCAAAGTTGTGTCTATTTACATCACAGGTTTGTATGCGTACCTTACACTAATGCTTATGAACATCACGTGCATGAATGTGTACCTCACATCGACGTGTATGTTTACATCACATATATGAATCTCACAGGTAAGTCACAGGTGTTTAATGCTTAACTCCATGGCGCCATGCATATTATATTGTGTTCTTAGCATTTGTAGTTGACTAAGCAGGCGCATTCTAGAGAAACTATTACGATCAAATAGAATAGCATTTTTTTTATTTAAAAAAGTGTGGCGGTGGGGGCGGTTAAATCAATGTGTACTATTCAGTGTGTAGTGTGTAGTGTCTGTGTTCAACAACTAACGTTCAACCAGCCGATCGATTATCCGGCACAATTCAATAAGACGATGTTTGCATTTGGTGGAAAGGGGAAATCACTGTAATCGTGCCTCACCGACTTGTGCTCAAACAACCCTGAGTAGCGCGCGCACGTCAAGACCGATAACCCACACAGCCCATTGCCCTTCCGTGCTGCAGTGCAACCCCCCCCCCCCCCCCGGTCCCCAAGATGCTAACTGTTCCATCATGGCGAGCTCACTTTTTTTTTGTTTTTTTTTTAAGTCGGATTGCAAGTTATATCAACAAGATCCCGCGCGAGCCACGATCTGCGCCCCTGACAAATGGACGGAGATGTGATGAAAGGCGTTCTGTTGTAAATATTCTATCTATTACAAGATTACCGCGAACAATAGGAGACAGTGGGTCTCATTTTTATAAAAGTTGGTACCTGTGACGTGAGCGGTGAGGGATACGTTTCATGTCATCTCAGCGCTTGAAAAACACGATAGACATTATTATTTTTAAAATTAATTGGTATGTATTTCAAGACAACCGTTTTTCAAAAGACGATGACGGTTCTCGTGTCACAAATGATGGTACCTCATCAAGGGTTTACAATGTCGCGGATACTTATGAATAATTAGTTGCATTATAATGAATCAATGACCAATTATTCCCTTGTAATTAACTACAACACGTCATGTAATATTGCTGGAGCTATTGCAAGTTAACACAGCAGCAATGCATGTAATATAGCTGGAGCGATAGTAAGTAAACACACCAAGACGTCGTGTAATATAGCTGGAGCTATAGTACATAAACGCCGCAGCACGTCGCGTAATATAGCTGGAGCTATAGTAAGTAAACACAGACTTTAAAACAGGATCTAGATTCTAGGTTATATAAAAACAAAGGGAGGGAGGAGAGGAAAGTGTTCACTTAAAAGAAATTTTAATTAAAAAACACACACACTAACTCTGCATAACTGTTTAAAAACATGAAGCGATATTTATTTATTAGAAATCGTCTTCCTCCTTTTTTAAACAAAACAATCTACAAATCAAAGAAAACTATTTGTTTGTGGTGTTACATAAAAGGGATGAACGGAATACATAAGAACCCCTGGACTGTACCGGTACCGGTACGCGAAAGTTCTTATAGCTTGCAGGGCATCGTTGAAACAAGACAACCGTTGAGATGCTAACAAGACAATCTTTGTAACGCTAAAAAAAAAAACCGTTGAAACGCTAAGAAAACAACCGTTGAAACGCTAAGAAGACAACCGTTGAAACGCTAAGAAAACAACCGTTGAAACGCTAAAGAAACAACCGTTGAAACGCTAAGAAGACAACCGTTGAAACGCTAAGAAAACAACCGTTGAAACGCTAAGAAGACAACCGTTGAAACGCTAAGAAAACAACTATTGACACGCCCAAAAAGACAACCGTTGACACGCTGACAACACGACGGTTGAAACAACTCCCTTGAGCTTTGACCATGACATTGCTGTCGTTGTAAAGCAATGGTGAACGGCACGTCACTGTGCGTGCACAGATCACATCGCTGTAAAGCAATGGTGAACCGGTACGTCATTGTGCGTGCACAGATCACACTAACCTCCCTCCGACATTTCAGCAATGCCAATCTTGTGCCTGATTCAATCAAGTAAACACGTTTATTATTGTTTGTTTAATCTGCAAGAATTTGAACACTTTTTAAAGGGTGGTCACTGTTTGTTTGGTTTGATTGGACGTTTTGAGACGTTTCATTTTTGCCTTTGCGAATAACGGCTTTTCAAAAACGGAAATGGCATCATTGATTTCTTACAAGCGACCGTGATCATTAGAATAGGTTCACTATTTCTTCACAACATGTTTAAATTTGTGTATGTGCGATGTATGCCAAACTCAGAAGTAAAGAATTCTTTCATTCTACAAACGAATTGAAAACGTGCGGCTTTTCATTTTTCAAACTATTGACTTTTTTTTGTTGGTGTCCATGACAACGAACGAGAGGACAAGACTAGTTATTCCATGAAGTTTTTACTTTACAAAAACTCATAACGGTTTCCAGGCAGCTAGGCTACTTTTTCACATCGATGTCTTCTGACATTCCACAAACGTTCAGTAAAAAAAGAGTGATCTTTGTTGCGTTATAATAATTAAGATGGCACGGTTTGGCTTTCAAGGTGAGCCATATGATAATGGTGTTGCTTTCCGTGGCCCAGAAGTGTCCGACAGATGGCGCGCTCCTTGACCTTTCCTCCTCGTGCTGGTGCTGCGACCTGGGCAAATAGTAAAGTGCCAGCAGGGGTGTAGGGGAGCGGAGGCGGCAGCTTTTAATGAGCTCATAAGACGCCATGAGGGTGTTTAAGAGGAGGAGCTCATAACATCGTCACAGAGATAGTTGTAGCTTTGTGCCGTCTGCCAACAACCTGGGTGAACGATGCGTGCTTGAGACCGCTCCATCGTGACGACACATTATGTTATTTGCTTCATCGTGCCGACACGTTATATGCCATAATCTACGCTTGGGAAATATCGTAACACCAAATGTAATTGTGTGACAAGAGCAGTCATTTTAATTCTCACTTTTAAAAATTTGTGTTTTTTTGCGTGTTATTGAATTAACTTTAAAAACAAATAATAAAATAATGTCACAACAAAAGAAAACACAAGAAAACCACAAAACGCACAAATCACAAAAACAGACAAGTAAAAAAAGAACAGAAATCACAAAAACAGACAAGTAAAAAAACAACGTAATCACAAAAACAGACAAGTAAAAAAAAACAACACAAATCACAAAAACAGACAAGTAAAAAAACAACACAAATCACAAAAACAGACAAGTAAAAAAAACAACACAAATCACAAAAACAGACAAGTAAAAAAAACAACACAAATCACAAAAACAGACAAGTAAAAAAACAACACAAATCACAAAAACAGACAAGTAAAAAAACAACACAAATCACAAAAACAGACAAGTAAAAAAACAACACAAATCACAAAAACAGACAAGTAAAAAAACAACACAAATCAAAAAAACAGACAAGTAAAAAAACAACACAAATCACAAAAACACACATAAAAACACAAAAGCCTACATTAAACACACAAAAATACTAAATACCATTCTATTTAAAAGTTACTGGCTAAGATAGCCCCCCCCCCCCCAGCTCAGTGGTTCCCAACGGTGGCCCGCGGTACCTCAGGCGTCGGCTACATTAATACGCGAAATATTAAACATACGATTTTCAGAATTGAACGTCCATTTTCAATTTACGTAACCTCTATCAGACCTTGTGCAAACGTGTAACTTATTAGGTAGTAACTCTTTTGTCAGCAGTCTCAACAAATCTTCCCTAGAGGAGGATGTCACTCAATAACAATTGAGATTATAAAATATGTTATAGTGTTGACTGTTTCGGTGTGTATTTGTTAATAGTTTCAAATAGGACGACTCAGGAAAGCGAGAAACAAAAAAAAAGTTTGTAAGCCTTTGCCTTAAGGCCAACGCATTAAAAAAATAAATAAAATGTTGCCTCCAAAAGATATGCTTTGAGCACAGCATGAGTTCAATCAATTCATTCATCAAGCCCGCTACTTATCTGTCAAATAAGGAGCTTCTGAAAGACATTAATGTTTTTGTTTTCAACTGCTGTCCATTCAATTTTAAAAAAATGCAATCGCTGCACGTGAAACAGAGCAGTACCCACGAAAGAGCGACAGAAGTACCCACGAAAGAGCGACAGAAGTACCCACGAAAGAGCGGCAGAAGTACCCACGAAAGAGCGACAGAAGTACCCATGAAAGAGCGACAGAAGTACCCACGAAAGAGCGACAGATATCTGACGCTTAATGACCTAAAATGCCTTCTTCTAAAACTCACAATTAACTCATGAAATCGCGTGAACAATCAACGAAGGTGACCGTGTTTTCACAGCGCAATATCAACTCTTTTCATTATTGCAGCTGCTGTACAACTAGCACCAGCCCTGTATCCCCCTCTGGACCCCCGACGACCAATAACATCCCTTGCGGTACGCTCAAACCCCTTAGCTCTTAAACAATGTGCTCGATTATAACCCCCAAAACACTCCCCCCAGAGTTACGTGAGTAAACGGGAAACGACTCTGAAGCACAGACATGCGCAGTTTCTTGACAATCGTGTTGTCTGACCTACCTGTAACCTTATTGGTTCCTAGGAAAGTGCACGCACTTATGGGCCGTACCAGAACAAACAGCTGGAGGTAATCATGGAAGGACGGGAAGGGTTGGAGAGGGGGGTAAGAAGAAGCCAGGAGCCTATACGCCTAGCTCTTGATCCTAGAAAGACATCCTTGGTTGGGGGAGGGGGTTACGGGAGAGTGTGGTGTCAAGTCTGTGTCTGCTGTCTTTTAATCTGCATACCATAACTTTGCACCGATCTATGACTTGGCATTTTAATCGAATTTCTACGGCTTTCTTAATAAATTTTGAGATGCAAGCGATTAGGTCGACCCTAATTGTTCGATGTTGGTACTACGTCTTAAATACAGCTTGGGTAACAAGACGTAGGTAAATACACCTGGATAACACCCAGGTTTGATCAAGAACTTCATAATAATAATGTACTGCAGTCATGTCTACTATTAAAAGTTTAAAGTGACTTGCATTTGATAAAGTGGGTGTATAGGATACAACAAGTGGTACAAATATTTGATTTATTTGTGGAAGATGGCGGCTCGGGGGCGGGGTGGCTGAATGACAACTATTTGATATACCTCTGTGGGACGATATGACAACTATTTGATATACCTCTGTGGGACGATATGACAACTATTTGATATACCTCTGTGGGCCCAGTGTGGGACTGTATGACAACTATTTGATATACCTCTGTGGGACTGTATGACAACTATTTGATATACCTCTGTGGGACTGTATGACAACTATTTGATTGTCTTGTCATAAAGTGGTTTTTTTTTGAAGTAGTAAAACAATAAGACATGATCTTGATTATAACGCAGGAAACATCGTGACATCGGGATGTTAATCATCCAAAAGATGTCCTCATACTCTCTTTTTTTTAAAAATCAGGAGCGTTAATCAACTAAAGTTATTGTATTTTAAAATTAAATGACCTCATAAACGATGAGATTATGGCCCCTTACCGACACGTGTTTTACTGCGCCAAGCACACAAAACCTCCAATCAAATTAAACCAAGAATGCTGACCAAAGACTCCGACTCCTGTAGCTAATGGTACTTGATAACCAATCAACTTTTTAAATGCGTTCTTCAGTTAATGTTTCCTGACGTGACCTAAATGCTGGGCTTGAGAGAGCCTCGTTCAAGAGATGACTTCGTTTGATGATGTTTTGGAACGGTACTTGGTTGGTAGAATGGGTACTTTAGTTAGGGAGATGGGTATTCTATATGTTCACAGGGTATAGTAGGTATGTATTGGGTACTCTTATAATAGAAAGTTGGCTGCCATGTTGGTGAGATGGCTACTTAATAGTCAGTATGAGTAATTTGTTTATGAGATGAATATTTTATCAAGTTGACTTGAGCACTACTTGTTAATTGACATCCCCGCCCAGCCCACCCCTTGTTTCCAAACCAGATTTTTCTTTGCAGTAATCAACTGAATTCATCGCGTAAAAACCAGTTTTTCATCTGCTCATAACTTTAATCTTCTGAAACAGGGCCGACCGTTGCGGGTTTGAGAGTGGTCAGGAAACGGGAGACAAGTCTTGTGTGCACACTGTAACACTGCCTTGGCCTGCTTGTTCCCTGACCACAGTGGAAAGCAAACATGGACAGACTTGGTTTGCGTTGGACCTGAACGCTCGGACCCGGCGGGCTCTCCACGGCAGGGTCAGTTGTCCAGACTCAGACGGACGGACGCAGCGAGACAGGCGCGTAAAAGACTGAGGGCTGAATTCAAGCACCACAAAAATGACCGAGGAAATGTCTCGTCACAGTCTCGTGTGATGTGTACTACGAGAACGGGAAGAGGGCTACCAGATGGCTACCAGAGGGCTACCAGATGGCTATACCAGAGGGCTACTAGATGGCTACCAGAGGGCTACCAGTCGAGATTAAGCTGGAGGTCACGTGCTTGTGCTTTGATGATTGGAGGAATTATTAGTTTTGGCCGATTGGAGTTTTCTTTACTTATATGCATATGGCTGTGTTGTGTATCCAAGGGAAATAAATTAAACAAAGCATAGGTTGGACTTTAATAGCATGACGATCTTCCTCATTTAGTGGTACCACCATACGGTCATGCTACGTTTCCTTCATACCAAATGCATTTCATGTTCCCATCATACCACCATGTCATGATCTCATCAAAACACCATGTCATGTTCCCATCATATCACCACGTCATGATCCCATCAAAACACCATGTCATGCTCCCATCAAAACACCATGTCATGTTCCCATCATACCACCATGTCATGATCCCATCAAAACACCATGTCATGTTCCCATCATACCAGCATGTCATGATCCCATCAAAACACCATGACATGTTCCCATCATTCCACGATGCCATGCTCCCATCGTTCCACCATGACATGTTCCAATCATTTTCACCATGACATGTTCCCATCATTCCCACCATGTCATGTTCCCATCATTCCACCATGTCATGTTCCCATCATACCATTTACCTCCCACTACTACCTTTAGTAGCTTATTTACACCAGTCAGTGAAACACCATAGAACACCATATTGTGTAGGGTCGCGGTGGTGGTGGGCTGAGGAAACCTGGTGTTAGCTAATCTCATATACGTCCCCTTCCCCAATCCCCTCCCCTCCTCAGCCAATCCATCAAGGTGTCTTTAAGCCGAGATCAACGTCTGACAGTTTGACACCCCCAGCGCCATGGCTCCCCAGTCAGATTTAATAACTTGAACTTTACAGCTTGGGTGGGGGGGCTGGGGGTGTCAACATCATCCAGCATAAAAAAGGTCGCACTTTAATTTTTGAGAGATGTGTGTCGTTTGCTTCAGTGTGGCGATTGTCTCCCCTGCTCATATGTGGCGATTATCTACCTTGCTCATATGTGGCGATGGTCTAACTTGCTCATATGTGGCCATTGTCTATGGTGCTCATATGAGGAATAGTTCGGTTACCGGAAATTTGATCGAAAGAAATTTCGTCGACGGTAAATTGATCGACGGTAATTTGATCGAATCTTTTTTCAGTTCAGACGTTAAAATTTTCGTCAAATTTATTTTTGAACGCACCATACTATATAGTAAAACAAAATAATGCGTTCAAAAAGATAGTTGACGCAAAATTTTAACACATAAAGTAAAAAAAAACGATTCGATCAAATTTCCGTCGACGAAATTTCTTTCGATCAAATTTCCGGATACGGGAATAGTTCACTTTAAAAGGCTGAACCAGTAGTTCTCAAATAGCATCACGCAGGTCATACGGGTGCATATAGCACAATCTTGTTAAATGATAAAATTTCTTGGGTCCTATTGACCCATCAGTCCTGTTATATAATCTATGAGATGTTTGAGGATATGAGTAACACTTGCTTCTATGCTGCTCTTTACCATACTGAGCGATTCTTTGGTAAAACGTTAATGAACTGTGTGTCTCAGAATTTCAGTTAATTAACGATGAGTGTGTCAGTGTGTCGTACGTGACGTTAATTAACGATGAGTGTGTCAAAGTGTCAGTGTGTCGTACGTGACGTTAATTAACGATGAGTGCTTCAAAGTGTCAGTGTGTCGTACGTGACGTTAATTAACGATGAGTGTGTCAAAGTGTCAGTGTGTCGTACGTGACGTTAATTAACGATGAGTGTGTCAAAGTGTCAGTGTGTTGTACGTGGCGTTAATTAACGATGAGCGTGTCAAAGTGTCAGTGTGTTGTACGTGACGTTAATTAACGATGTGTGTGTCAAAGTGTCAGTGTGTTGTACGTGACGTTAATTAACGATGAGCGTGTCAAAGTGTCAGTGTGTCGTACGTGATATTTTTGTTAAATGTTTCCAAGCCTTTGTATTACACGATGGAAGCTGGTTTGAAGAAACGTGACGTCACTGCCAACAGTAGACGTAGTCGTCATAAACGTATATTATCTATAGATCTATATCTGACGTAAGGTTTAGGCAAGCGAGAGAGAGAGAAAGAGAGAGGGAGAGAGAGAAGGAGAGAGAGAAAGAGAGAGAGAGAAAGAAAGAGAGAGAGAGAAAGAAAGAGAGAGAGAGAGTGAGAGAGAGAGAAAGAAAGAGAGAGAGAGAGAGAAAGAGAGAGAGAGAAAAAAAGAGAGAGACTGAGAAAGAGAGAGAGATTTGGGTGCTAGAAAGTTGCGGATTTTGTGAGTGGCCCACGCCGGAAACATTCACTTTCCGCTGTCATTAAAAAAAAATTAAACCTTCACTTGCAGCTAGAAGTGATTGCTGGCCCAAGCTACGACCTTTTGAGAATCACTGCTAAATCCATTAAAAATGTCAGAATCTGCATCATTAAACAATGTCAGCACGTGTTAGCACGTGTGAAAGAAAACGTGAGGAAGGATTAGTCACCTTAACCTAATCGTTTCATTTTGAAATCATGTTCAATCAGAGTGGACATCTAGGCGAGAGCTGTTCTGCCTTTGTGTTTCCTCTTCGACCCAGCTATAGTTACATACTCCGGTATAAAAAACTTAGAACCTGGTTATATGCACGGTGTACAAATATGACTACGTTAGTTTTCACAGATTTATAATTACATACTACATAACGCACTGGACATTTTTTCCTACGACTTTACGGGGTACCGCATTGAAATTCCATAGAACCGTTGTCCACGCGGTGTCAAGGCACAGATCATTAAAACTAGTTTTTCTATCAAATCCTTTGTTGGCGTTGGGGATATGAAGCAAAAAATGTTACGACGCCGTAACAATAGTTATTGTCGGGTGGAAGCCGTCGGCTTAGGGGCTCCTGTGGGAACAGGAGAAGACCGAATTATGGCCATTAAACCAATAATCGTGCTGCACAATTGCAGTGTTGCGGTTGGCTTGAAGGCTCTGTTTTTTCTTTAAATGTGTGGGTTATCATATGATAGGCCCTGGTCTAACCTAACCCGCGTTAGACAGAGAGGGTCAAAGTTATTGTGAGAGAAGAAAAAGAAATGGGGGGGGGGGAGCGTTGGACAGAACACCCCGAAGTTAGTTTCTTGAATAATGGAGCATAAGGGGGCATTATTATAATGGAAAAGGGGGTGGGGCGAGTTGAAATAAAATGTATGGTCAAATACTGTTTTATTTTATTACATATGGCGTGGAAATATACTGGCACATGTCCTGATTACAAAATTTATTGACGCTTAAAAGTTGTACAGTCATAGATATTATTCTATATAATTGTATCCCTCCACTCCCCCGATCCAGTTGGTAAGCGAACAAAAAGTCATAGGATAAAATGTCATAGGATAAAATGTCATAGGATAAAATGTCATAGGATAAAATGTCATAGGATAAAATGTCATAGGATAAAATGTCATAGGATAAAATGTCATAGGATAAAATGTCATAGGATAAAATGTCATAGGATAAAATGTCATAGGATAAAATTCACAGAAAGAAAATATAAAAATCACACGCATTTTCACCAATATGTATGCATTGATGAGTATCACATAATTAATTTAATAGATAAGTCTGGAGGTACAGCTAATGCTGGACTTACGACATATGCAACTTACGACCATTCGACCTTACGACCACAATCACTAGCCATACTGAATTAGATTTCAGATTTATTTCTGCAATCATCGGCGGTCGTGAACATTGAAAATTTATGATTTATAACAATAATAAAAGAAACTTATGATATAATTTAACTTAAATAGTTTTATAACATCACGTCACATTACCATACACATAGAGTACTCAACTTACGACCAAATCGTGTTACGACCGGTCGGTCGGAACCGATCGTGGTCGTAAGTCGAGCACTAGCTGTACAACATTGTAAATACATAATTTATGGAGGAGCACACCTAAAATTCTGACAAGATTGAGGAACAAAAAAAGTTTGATTCTTTGTCTGTATAGTAGTATCACTAAACTAGTACCATAATGCAATGCTCCACCCCCCCCCCCCCCCGCCTGGCTTTTTCCCTGTTTTACTTTAATTCATTTACTAGGTGAGATGCATCGGGGAGATCTGTATATCACAATCACACACACACATATCAACAAACAAAAATTAACATAACAAAACATATGTCACCCAGAGCAAGAATCAATTGACAATCCTTTGGGGGTGGGGGGGTGGGGGGGAGGAGGAGCTTAATCTCTGCGTCATCGCTTACAACCATTGTTGTTCAGTCTGTAATATTCGTGTTTATTGGCTTCATGTTTTTTTATCACTATACATTATTTTTCCTGCCACTTTTTTCTATGATTTTTTTCCTGTCACTTTTTTCTACGATTTTTTTCCTTTCACTTTTTTCTATGATTTTTTTCTTGTCACTTTTTCTATGATTTTTTTCTTGTCACTTTTTTCTATGATTTTTTTCTTGTCACTTTATTCTACGATTTTTTTCTTGTCACTTTTTTCTATGATTTTTTTTCCTGGGACTTTTTTTCCTACAATCAACTAGTTACGCCACTGAACTGGTTGTCACATTGACCGGGAAAATGTAAAATAATCATGTTATTATAAAACCTACGTCACTGCCATGTATGTCTAGCTGTCACCGTCATGTATGTCTAGCTGTCACTGTCATGTATGTCTAGCTGTCACTGCCATGTATGTCTAGCTGCCACTGTCATGTATGTGTAGCTGTCACCGTCATGTATGACTAGGCGCTTATGAGTTTCTCAATATGAACTAATGCACAACACACACATACAAATACTCAAGGACACACCAACACATGGACAAACCAACACATGGGCACACCAACGGTGAAATACACTAACTTCACAGGTAGACACCAGCACAGATACACAACAGCACAGGTACACACCAGCACAGGTACACACCAGCACAGGTACACACCAGCAAAGGTACACAACAGCACATGTACACACCAGCTCAGGTACACACCAGCAAAGGTACACAACAGCACATGTACACACCAGCTCAGGTGCACACCAGCACAGGTGCACACCAGCACAGGAACACACCAGCACAGGTGCACACCAGCTCAGGTACACACCAGCACAGGTACACACCAGCACAGGTGCACACCAGCTCAGGTACACACCAGCACAGGTGCACACCAGCACAGGTACACACCAGCACAGGTGCACACCAGCACAGGTACACACCAGCACAGTTACACACCAGCTCAGGTACACACCAGCACAGGTGCACACCAGCACAGGTACACACCAGCACAGGTGCACACCAGCACAGGTACACACCAGCACAGGTGCACACCAGCACAGGTGCACACCAGCACAGGTGCACACCAGCACAGGTACACATCAGCACAGGTACACACCAGCACAGGTACACACCAGCACAGGTACACACCAGCTCAGGTACACACCAGCACAGGTGCACACCAGCACAGGTGCACACCAGCACAGGTGCACACCAGCTCAGGTGCACACCAGCACAGGTGCACACCAGCACAGGTGCACACCAGCTCAGGTACACACCAGCACAGGTACACACCAGCACAGGTACACACCAGCACAGGTACACACAAGCTCAGGTGCACACCAGCACAGGTGCACACCAGCACAGGTGCACACCAGCACAGGTGCACACCAGCTCAGGTACACACCAGCACAGGTGCACACCAGCACAGGTGCACACCAGCACAGGTACACACCAGCACAGGTACACACCAGCACAGGTACACACCAGCTCAGGTACACACCAGCACAGGTGCACACCAGCACAGGTGCACACCAGCACAGGTGCACACCAGCTCAGGTACACACCAGCACAGGTGCACACCAGCACAGGTACACACCAGCACAGGTGCACACCAGCTCAGGTACACACCAGCACAGGTACACACCAGCACAGGTACACACCAGCACAGGTGCACACCAGCACAGGTGCACACCAGCTCAGGTACACACCAGCACAGGTACACACCAGCACAGGTACACACCAGCACAGGTACACACCAGCTCAGGTACACACCAGCACAGGTGCACACCAGCACAGGTGCACACCAGCACAGGTGCACACCAGCTCAGGTACACACCAGCACAGGTGCACACCAGCACAGGTACACACCAGCACAGGTACACACCAGCACAGGTACACACCAGCACAGGTACACACCAGCTCAGGTACACACCAGCACAGGTGCACACCAGCACAGGTGCACACCAGCTCAGGTACACACCAGCACAGGTGCACACCAACACAGGTGCACACCAGCACAGGTGCACACCAGCACAGGTGCACACCAGCACAGGTGCACACCAGCACAGGTGCACACCAGCTCAGGTACACACCAGCACAGGTGCACACCAGCACAGGTACACACCAGCACAGGTACACACCAGCACAGGTACACACCAGCTCAGGTACACACCAGCACAGGTACACACCAGCTCAGGTACACACCAGCACAGGTGCACACCAGCACAGGTGCACACCAGCACAGGTGCACACCAGCTCAGGTGCACACCAGCACAGGTGCACACCAGCACAGGTGCACACCAGCACAGGTACACACCAGCACAGGTACACACCAGCTCAGGTACACACCAGCACAGGTACACACCAGCACAGGTGCACACCAGCACAGGTGCACACCAGCACAGGTGCACACCAGCACAGGTACACACCAGCAAAGGTGCACACCAGCACAGGTGCACACCAGCTCAGGTACACACCAGCACAGGTGCACACCAGCACAGGTACACACCAGCACAGGTACACACCAGCACAGGTACACACCAGCTCAGGTACACACCAGCACAGGTACACACTAGCTCAGGTACACACCAGCACAGGTGCACACCAGCACAGGTGCACACCAGCACAGGTGCACACCAGCTCAGGTACACACCAGCACAGGTGCACACCAGCACAGGTACACACCAGCACAGGTACACACCAGCACAGGTACACACCAGCTCAGGTACACACCAGCACAGGTACACACCAGCACAGGTGCACACCAGCACAGGTACACACCAGCACAGGTGCACACCAGCACAGGTACACACCAGCACAGGTGCACACCAGCACAGGTACACACCAGCACAGGTACACACCAGCACAGGTGCACACCAGCATACTTGGACGCAAATGAACTTCATAATTGACCAGATAACAAGAAATGAACTAGGCCCAAAGGATTGGCCCAGATAAAAAGGACTTTTTTCCTTTTAAATATTGTGAGTTGTAGAGGAGAAATTGTTGGTCATTATGTGAAGGGAGAGGGAAATACATCATGGAAATGTTATAGGTTTTTGTTGTTGTTGTTGAAAGGTTGTCTCTGCCGCTCGCGAGAGCCCTCCCCCCTCCCTCGCCCCCAAATGTCAATAAAAATGATCAGGTCCATCTTGAAAGGTCCATCTAGACAGGTCCATCTAGTCAGGTCCATCTAGACAGGTCCATCTAGACAGGTCCATCTAGACAGGTCCATCTAGACAGGTCCATCTAGACAGGTCCATCGGGCGGAACATTTCCGCAGGTGTCCCAGTAGCGTAATGATCTAATGTTGTTTGCGGCATGCATAAACATTGAGCACTTAGATCACTTTCCAATATCTAAAAATGGTGTAGCAAGAAATTAAGGTCACTCGAATGGAGACCAATTTTTCGCGTTTTTTTTTTTAAGCGTCCGGAGATGTGGCGGAAGAGTAATATTTTAGATGGTTACTGTATAAGATAAAAGGCTTGATGACGTCACTCTATGGCATGGTTACGTGTCATGTGTCGAAAAGTGCTGATGTGATCAAAATACATGTTAATGTTGTAGAGGATCTTCCCATCTTTTTCTCTATTCACTCGAGTATGAAGTAAGTTTCGCTCCCACGAGAACGAGTAGCATTTGGGGTGGTGGGGTTGTGTGGTGGGTGGGTGGTGGGTAGGGTGGGAAGCAGAACTATAAAAATTATCCCCTGAAACAATATGTTATTATTTCTTCAACGCGTAGGCTATGTGCACAGGTCACCATGATCTGATATAGTATTGAAGCAATGTTCCCCCGACGTCAGTATGCGTGTATGCAAGACTCCCATAACGTTAGAAGTAACTCAAAGATAGACATTTTTATGGCGTTCAATTCCGCTTATCGCGCGGGATTTAATCCTTAACAGAATCAAAAAGAAAGTTGACAGTAAATGACAGTGAGTGGGTCTAAAATTGTCTTGCCTTTGTGTGCGAGTGTTATCAGGGACTCTCTGAAACCCTGTCGAGTTGTGACAGACGACAGAATTGGGGCACAACTTATCTATCTCAACCCATATTGCGATTCTGTGACATTATCACTACAACAACACGCATTTACTTAATCATCAGTTGCATTAATTCAAACACACTTATTCACCCGTCTGTAGACAGAAACAATTAAGATCTCTAATCACTGATCACTGACTTGATCTAGATGCCGAGAATTTAACCATGACATTAATTCACAGAACTTCCCAACACAAGAAACAATTTAATTCTTATTTTTTTAAATGTCTAAATCAATTATTCTCTATCCAGTGTGCCGCGAGATGTTGATGAGTGTGCCGAAAGATGTTGATGAGTGTGCCGCGACATGTTCATGAGTGTGCCGAGAGATGTTGATGAGTGTGCCGAGAGATGTTGATGAGTGTGCCGCGACATGTTGATGAGTGTGCCGCGACATGTTGATGAGTGTGCCGCGAGATGTTGATGAGTGTGCCGCGAGATGTTGATGAGTGTGCCGCGAGATGTTGCTGAGTACGTCGCGCAAAATGACTCCATAAAGAGAAAATTAATAATATAATATTTAAGTAAATAATGTATCAATGTAGACAGCTACTATGTAACAATATGGTGTAAACTTTTATCATAAATACTATAATGAACGTTACTGATAGTCTGTTATGTACTATATAAGTAACCCAGACTCATGATGGTTTCCTTTGTGCTCTCTGCACGCCAATATGTTTTGCAAGTTTTTACTTTTGGAGCGCTGCGAAATTCTAATAAGGCCCTGGGGTGCACAGTAGATTCATTTGTTCTCCATCTCACCGCTTTGTTTACCATTCTGTCACCATCACTAATACTCTTACAAGCTAAATTAAGTGTAAGCTAAGCCAGTTACTATGGCCCCCCCAATGCACCCGATGCTGCCATAATGTGTGCGGGATATCCAGGGGCGTGCCGATGGCATGTGGAGTTCAGGGCTGCAATTAACACTCCGCCCCTATCAGGCTAGAGAAACATGTTTTTGCATAATAAGATTTTGAAGAAAGAAAAAACTCCCCGTGGTTCTACACTTCTGTAGGTATCTATCGCAAAGATCAGCAGTGCACAACATTTTAACTTATTCAATATGGATGTAAACTAGCAAACAAAGTAAAAAAAAGCATAAAAATGTAAAAGTGCGGCTCGCCCAATTGCGCCCTTCTTCGGATGGCACCCATGGCACGTGTCATTTTTTTTGCGCACCGTCGGTACGCCTCTGGAGATATCACGTCCAGTCGCGTAGCGAGGGGGGGCAAGGGGGGCATCATGCCCCGGGCGCTACTCACAAAGGGGTGCCAAATGGTATATTTTACATATAATATTGTATGGTTTTCGAAAAGGGGGGGGGGCGCTAAAAAGGTATTGTGCCCCGGGCGCGAGTTAAGCTCGCTACGTCACTGATCACGTCATCAGAAGTTTTCCCTCCAGGGCACTGATTCGCCTTGAAACGGCTGGCCAATATCCTACACTACACTTACAGTACCAATAAGACGGCATGACTAGGGCATGGGCCAATGCTGTAAGGCAGAGTGTAAGGCAAACACGATCATTGAGATTTCTTTCACATAAGTATAAAGGGCTTTACAATCATCGTCTGTACCGTAACCCGGGCCTGTTATATTTTGACACCAGCCAAGTTCATCAATAAGCCGCCGTGTAAGGGCGGGAAGGGGGCGGCCGGGGGGGGGGGCGCTCAGCAGATAATTGTACACGCCGTATGATGTCACCTGGGTCGGGTCTCTTAGGTTAATCTTTGATCTCTTACGTAAGCGTCGTGGCCCGGGGCCGCATGAGTCAACTGATTGTCCATGACACACAGGTGATATTGAACAATATGGCTCGACAACATCTATCTGAACACACGAACACTGTGTCTTACATAGGGATAGGGTTTGCAACACAGTAAATTTTCACACTTTGTTTGCAATTGGGTAGAATATAAAAGTTATATTACAAACAGGCCAGTGAACAAATATAATGGTTCAGATAGAAACATTAAAAAAAAAATAATACAGAAATATCAAACAGAATGGCCGGAGTTAGGATACAAGAGCAACTAACCATCTGCCGGTTGACAAAACGGTTGGAACCGGAGACTTAAAGAACCGATCATTCGCTTGCAAGACATAAGGTGTGGTGATAAACTAACCACTTTCATTGATCGCAAAATAAGTTAAGTTGACCCCACAGCTGGTGAGGCATGTCGTGGAAAGGTGGAAGAAAAGGTGGGGCTGTGGTGGGTGGCACAATCCTACACAGACATGGTGGGAACTGAGCTGTGTTCAGCAAAACAATGTTAAAAAAACTGGGACAGAACTGAAAAGACAATATTCATTGTGTTCATACAGGAAGCCCTGACAAAAGAGGGGTGCTTTGTTTCGTCCATAGTCGGTTCCGCTTGTGCGACACCAGGTCATTTGATGCGTGGAGCAAGTTGCCAGCAACCCTCGGAATGGAAGCGGCTCTTTTAGTTTTTACGAATCGGCAATGTCTATTCAACGATCCGCCCCAGGTGCGGCGCCCAAAGAGTATTCTTAGCGCAGTGGTACTCAACCTTTTGACTCGCGGAGCCCTTTTTAGAATCAGTTTCTGTTGTGGAACCCTTTAAGGTCTTCCTTATGTCTTCTTTATGTCTTCCTTATGTCTTACTAGATTTGGAGTTTCCTGCAGCGGCCACAGAGCCCCCAAGAAGTGCGCGCAGAGCCCCTAAGAAGTGCACGCAGAGCCCCTAAGAAGTGTACGCAGTGCCTCAAAGAAGTGCACGCAGAGCCCCTAAGAAGTGCACGCAGAGCCCCTAAGAAGTGCACGCAGTGCCTCTAAGAAGTGCACGTAGATCCTCTAAGACGTGCACATAGATCCTCTAAGAAGTGCACGTAGATCCTCTAAGAAGTGCACGTAGATCCTCTAAGAAGTGCACGCAGAGCCTCTAAGAAGTGCACGCAGATCCTATAAGAAGTGCACGTAGATCCCCTAAGAAGTGCACGTAGACCCCCTAAGAAGTGCACGTAGATCCTCTAAGAAGTGCACGTAGATCCTCTAAGAAGTGCACGCAGTGCCTCTAAGAAGTGCACGCAGAGCCCCTAACAAGTGCACGCAGAGCCCCTAATAAGTGAACCCGGAGCCCCTGAGAATTACACAAGGAGCAGTTAGATCTTAGGGCTCCGAGGAGAAAAGGTTGGAACCCCTGTCTTAGCAGATGTACTCAATTAAATGGATTCTCTCCAAAAAATGTTGCCGACCCCTGGGTTAGGTTAAACATAATGCATTATATATAGGAAGTGATGAGTGGGAGAAGGCGGACCGACGGTATTTAAGATTCTTTCATTTTAGCTCCTATTCATTACACGTGGAAGGAGTTAAGCAAATCTAATAAAAATTTTAAGCTATTGAAATACTAAGGCACTGTCTTAGGAATGGTCATCTCATGTTTCAGCCATAGCTGTGTTATAAAGGCCGCACCGATCCACCAAATAATGTTGTAATAGAACAAACGTTTATGTTTTAAATTACGCTCCAGAATAATTTGTTGGAACTGCAAAAAAAAAAAAAAAAAAAAAAAAAAAAAAAAAAAAAAAAAAAAAAAAAAAAAGGGGTTGGGGGGTGGGAGGCGGGGAAGATACCAACCAGATCGTTAGCAAAGGGTTAAAAAAGATGAGTACATGTTTGAACCACAAGTACTGAAGTCTGAACGTTAGCTGGGTATCAACGACCAGCTATAGTGTATATATTGTACTGTGTAGCTCCTCAGCTATTTACCGTACCAGTGAATGCATACGAAGATAAATATCGTGTAAACCATTTACTGTAGAAACCTATGTCAAGCTCGCAGTGGGGCAAACAGTGCATTATGTTTTCTGTTTGTCAACCTTTGGTGGTACAAATCACCTCGTTGTACCGTCTCATTGTACCATATTCTCTACCAGAGAAATACTCACCCCGCGAGTCAATTAAGCCTCGGAGAATTGCGTGTGTATTGATTCAATGTTGACATTCCTTGGGGACTGTTGAGAGGGGGGAGAGGGGGCGGGTGTTGTTGGGGGAAAACTTGGTTGGAATAAGCAAATGCTCGATGAGAGAGAAGAGTTACAGCAAGTGAGATCAGAGAAGAAAGAGAGAGAGATGGGGGACAGAGAGAAGAGAGAGAAACAGAGAGAGAAGATTTACAGCAAGTGAGATCAGAGAAGAAAGAGAGAGAGATGGGGGACAGAGAGAAGAGAGAGAAACAGAGAGAGAAGAGTTACAGCAAGTGAGATCAGAGAAGAAAGAGAGAGAGAGAGAAGGGGGACAGAGAGAAGAGAGAGAAACAGAGAGAGAAGAGTTACAGCAAGTGAGATCAGAGAAGAAAGATAGAGAGAGAGAAGGGGGACAGAGAGAAGAGAGAGAAACAGAGAGAGAAGGGTTACAGCAAGTGAGATCAGAGAAGAAAGAGAGAGAGAGAGAAGGAGGACAGAGAGAAGAGAGAGAAACAGAGAGAGAAGAGTTACAGCAAGTGAGATCAGAGAAGAAAGAAAGAGAGAGAGAAGGGGGGCAGAGAGAAGAGAGAGAAACATAGAGAGAAGAGTTACAGCAAGTGAGATCAGAGAAGAAAGAGAGAGAGAGGGGGGGGACAGAGAGAAGAGAGAGAAATAGAGAGAGAAGAGTTACAGCTAGTGGGATCAGAGAAGAAAAAGAGAGAGAGAGAGGGGGCAGAGAGAAGAGAGAGAAACAGAGAGAAGAGTTACAGCAAGTGCGATCAGAGAAGAAAGAGAGAGAGAGTGGCAGAGAGAAGAGAGAGAAACAGAGAGAAGAGTTACAGCATGTGGGATCAGAGAAGAAAGAGAGAGAGGGGCAGAGAGAAGAGAGAGAAACAGAGAGAAGAGTTACAGCATATGGGATCAGAGAAGAAAGAGAGAGAGAGGGGCAGAGAGAAGAGAGAGAAACAGAGAGAAAAAGAGAGAGAGAGAGAAGAGCTACAGCTAGTGAGATCAGCGAAGAAATAGAGAGAGGGGGAAAGGGAGAGAGAGGGGGGTAGAGAAGGAGAGATAAAGAGAGAGAAAAATAGAAAGAAAGAGAGAGAGAGAAGAGCTACAGCAAGTGAGATCAGCGAAGAAAGAGAGAGGGACAGAGAGGGGGGACAGAGATAGGAAGAGAGAGGGGGGACAGAGAGAGGGAGAGAGAAAAAGAGAGAAAGAGAGAGAGAAAAAGGGATAGAAAGAGAGAGATAGAAAAGGAGAAAGAAAGCGAGGAAGAGAGAGAGAGAGAGGTGGGAATTTGTCGTAAAGAAAAAACAAGAACCTTCATAATTATTTTACTATTGACCTGGTCATTGCAGTCATCGTACCGTCAAAGTCGTCTAACAGATTTGGCCACATGGGGCAGCCCTCTTTTTAAAGGTAGTCTATATTTTGAAGAGATTAGTTAATGAAGTGTTGCAAGGAATCTCACATTATTGTTGGGATAGACGTGGAAGTGTGCAAGGAATCTCACATTATTGTTGGGATAGACATGGAAGTGTTGCAAGGAATCTCACATTATTGTTGGAATAGACATGGAAGTGTTGCATGGAATCTCACATTGTTGTAATAGACTCACTGCAATATTGCAAGGAGTTGCGTGCATTTATAATTTTTGTATTTAAAAATCATTTTTTAAAATTTTAAATTGTTATGGTAATCTCAATCTAAAAATCCTAAGTCTAAGTCTAAGCATAGAATAAACATCTTTTTGGTTCAGTAAAAAGCACTTATAAGTTCACAGTATCTTATCATTAACGGCATTCTTCTAGCCTACGCTAGGCCATTAGGTCGTGGTCACCAAGCCAAACCACAAACACGTGACAATGCATTAGATTAGTAAACACATCCCGGACACAGCCCCCATTACCTACGATTAACTCCGTGTCAACCGATCAATTGCAACACACGGCGATGAAAACACCGATTAGGGTTTTATATCCAAACGAATTCACACACGTTATTCACTGTTTCCTCAGCACAGGGTCACAATAAAAAATATCACACGCTATGATATCACACGCTTCACCACGGCCACTCACACGGTTGCTGTGAAGATGAAAACTACTGATGAGTTATTTCCAGGAAGTATGTGGACGTAGCTAACAGTTTTACAACCTGGGACAACAGTGTCGAGAGAGTGATTCAATTTTTTGTTTTTCATCGGACGGAAGCGAGGGGGAACATGATATGAAACGGCGATGTCAGATACAGTCGTGCTATCAGCCCTACCTGTGCACGCGGACTGAGGCTACCTGTAAGCCACGGATGGCTATCTTTGTAACAAACATGCTACCTGTTACAACATTGGACGCGATGTGCGGATGAGGTTATCGGCTTCATACCTCGCCGACAAATGTGGGGGGTGGGTGGGAGGAAGTGACTTGGGGGGAGCCAAACATTGGCTGCGCCATCTTCCCTCCCCTTTACCTTCCGCCCATGGGTTGTTACAGGTGAACGCCGGCCCGTGTTCAATGAATGAGTCGCGCCGCGAACACACACACACATACACACAGGTAGTCAATACTGGCTCGAGGTAACGGCCCGCACTTTAAAATCACGGTGGATTTGTTGGTAGATGATGGGGGGGGGGGGGGGGGGGGTTAGATTGAATGGGGGATGGGAGGGGTGGATTGAATGGGGGAAAGGGGTGATTAACGTGATTGAATGGGGACTGGGGGATAAAAAGGGAAGACGATTTTAAAATACAATAAAAAAAACTTCCTAACAAACTTGCTAACAACCTCCTAAAAAACTTGCTAACAACTTCCTAACAAACTCGCTAACAACTTCCTAACAAACTTGCTAACAACTTCCTAACAAACTTGCTAACAACTTCCTAACAAACTTGCTAACAACTTCCTAACAAACTCGCTAACAACTTCCTAACAAACTTGCTAACAACTTCCTAACAAACTTGCTAACAACCTCCTAACAACCTCCTAACAAACTTGCTAACAACCTCCTAACAAACTTGCTAACAACTTCCTAACAAACTTGCTAACAACCTCCTTAAAAACTTGCTAACAACTTCCTAACAAACTTGCTAACAACTTCCTAACAAACTTGCTAACAACCTCTAACAAACTTGCTAAAAACCTCCTAACAAACTTGCTAACAACCTCCTAACAACCTCCTAACAAACTTGCTAACAACCTCCTAACAAACTTGCTAACAACTTCCTAACAAACTTGCTAACAACCTCCTAAAAAACGTGCTAACAACTTCCTAACAAACTTGCTAACAACTTCCTAACAAACTTGCTAACAACTTCCAAACAAACATGCTAACAACTTCCTAACAAACTCGCTAACAACCTCCTAACAAACTTGCTAACAACCTCCTAACAAACTTGCTAACAACTTCCTAACAAACTTGCTAACAACTTCCTAACAAACTTGCTAACAACTTCCTAACAAACTTGCTTACAACCTCCTAACAAACTTGCTAACAACCTCCTAACAAACTTGCTAACAACCTCTTAACAAACTTGCTAACAACTTCCTAACAAACTTGCTAACAACTTCCTAACAAACTTGCTAACAACCTCCCCACAACTTCCAAACAACTTCAGAAATGATGTTGATGTGAATAAAAATTCACAATAGCTGAAATGCTTTTTTTTGTTCCTGTTTGATTTTTAAATTTTACTTCCACCCACTTCCTTTTCGGATCAGGGACTTGTACCCGCCCACTTTGTTTCGTTCATTTTATTTTTAGGTAGGATATATATATATATAATGTAAATTTTAGTTTGTACTTGTATGAAATTTGTTTTTGTTGTTGGTGTTTTACTGACGATGGCATTTTGCCGAATCGTTCACATTAGTATTCTTTCTATGTACTCATTATTAAAGTTCACCCTATATATTGTTTTATTTACACACATTGTTGGTGTCTCATTAGTCCAGGTATGTGCGTGTGTCAAGTAACTTTAATGGAAGGAAAGTTCAGTCATTGCCGCCGCCATTGTTCGACGGGCTATTTCCAGGTTAAATAGATTAATTAACTGATGATTAACTAATGATTAACTGATGATTAACTGATGATTAACTGATGATCCGATTTACATTTTAAATGTAATGCCGCTAAGTCTCTCGTTCGTGGAAAGCCGTAGAGGTAATAATTGAACACACATCCTAGTCAACAAGGCGACGTATATTTAATGCGATGAACATGATGAAAGGAACATTTGATCAAGCAGTTGCTGTGTATTTGGCTTAGGACTGCATAAATGGCGCAGTGAAAAGTCAAATCAACTGAGGAAAAAATGTAGACATCAATTCCGTCTAATGAGAATGTGTTTACCAACAGAAAGTTGGAATACTTTCTTGTTGCGATCGTGGGTACTCCCCCTCCACTCCCTTTTTCAAATCTCCAACCCCGAACATAAAAAGCAAAATGGTTTGACGGAGAAAATCATGTCATGTCGTAGACAGTATGGCATCGGGACCACAAGGCTACTCACACCAATGGTGCACACCAGAAAGTTGCACACCACAAGGTTGCTCACAACTAGATTGCACACCACAAGGTTGCACACTACTAGATTTCACACCACAAGGTTGCACACTACTAGACTGCATACCACAAGGCTACTCACATCAATGTTGCACACGACAAGACTACTCACATCAATGGTGCACGCCACAACGCTACTTACATCAATAGTGCACACCATAAACTGCAAACTGCAATTTTGCACAAAATCCACATGGCGGGGCATCGTCAAGAAAGGATCACTACTTGCCGAGGAGCTTTACAGGGCGGAAGCAGCTGTAAAGAGAGCGCAGAGAAAGGCCAGAAAAACACTGCTCCACCGCATTCGTGTGTGGGACATGCAAAAGAGACTGCCACTCGAGGATCGGTCTCACTAGCCACACCAAGAGCTGCAACCAGAGAAGATAAATCTATCGTCTCTTGTAGACGGAAAGATGCCATACATACATACATACATACATACATACAACTTTGCACACTACTAGAGTGCTCACAACACAGTAGCACCCCAGAAAGATTGAAAACTAATAATTAGAAATGAGGAGGAATATATTTTTTTAAAGGCACAGAGGATGAATTGAAATAAAAGATTTGTTTTTTTAGACAAATAAATGATGGAATACTTAGTGCGGGCAAGTTGAGCCCCGACCAATACTTAGTGCGGGCAAGTTGAGCCCCGACCAATACTTAGTGCGGGCAAGTTGAGCCCCGACCAATACTTAGTGCGGGCAAGTTGAGCCCCAACCAATACTTAGTGCGGGCAAGTTGAGCCCCGACCAATACTTAGTGCGGGCAAGTTGAGCCCCGACCAATACTTAGTGCGGGCAAGTTGAGCCCCGACCAATACTTAGTGCGGTCAAGTTGAGCCCCGACCAATACTTAGTGCGGGCAAGTTGAGCCCCGACCAATACTTAGTGCGGGCATGTTGAGCCCCGACCAATACTTAGTGCAGGCAAGTTGAGCTCCGACCAATACTTAGTGCGGGCAAGTTGAGCCCCGACCAATACTTAGTTCGGACAAGTCGAGCCCCGACCAATACTTAGTGCGGGCAAGTTGTGCCCCAACCAATACTTAGTGCGGGCAAGTTGAGCCCCGGCCAATTCTTAGTGCGGGCAAGTTGAGCCCCGAACAATACTTAGTGCGGGCAAGTCGAGCTCCGACCAATACATAGTGCGGGCAAGTCGAGCCCTGACCAAATCAACACATTTGCTTTGTTTCTCCATAGTTCAACAAAAACGTTCCCTCCAAGACTCTTTGAGGGCGTCAAGTGAAATAAAGTCACGATATAAAGCTAAATATATTTGTGATGCAAGAACAGATAGAGTCGTGATGCAATTTATAATAATAGCCATGAAAAAGTATAATATACCAGTAGTTATACAAGGCTAAATAAAGATATGATGTAAGAATAAATAAATTCAGCAACAAGGTAAGATATAGTTATTTGAACATGAGCGATAGCACGCTGAATATGGCCAGGTTCTCGATATGGTAATCAGAATAAGTCTAAATATAGCCACAATGGTACACGGCTAAATATAGCCTTCACAGAGTCGAAGACCACCTGTATATATGGACACGCCTCTGTTCTAAGACAAAGTCCTAATTAGTGTTGTTCGAAGCAACTGGCAGCTAACGTGAAACCAATGACCCATTTAATCGTTGGCAGATAAAGACACCTTTTTTTATCATTAAGTGCCTCGCGCCGAGACTAGAGTTGGTTGTCATTGTTTCATATGACTAGTGTTGGTTGTCCATGTGTCGTATGACTAGCGTTGGTTGTCCATGTGTCATATGTCTAGCGTTGGTTGTCCATGTGTCATATGACTAGCGTTGGTTGTCCATGTGTCATATGACTAGCGTTGGTTGTCCGTGTGTCATTCCTAAACTGCAGGTGACTGGGGTTTTGTGTGTGGTGTGTGTTAAATTAATGCATTACAAAGTGATGAAGCAATTCCATTACTTCATTTGAAAAGTTCAAACTGACCGATGGTTAAATGACTCATTTATAAAAGTTCAAACTGACCGATGCTAAAATGACTCATTTATAAAAGTTCAAACCGACCGATACTAAAATGACTCATTTATAAAAGTTCAAACTGACCGATTGTCAAATGACTCATTTATAAAAGTTCAAACTGACCGATGGTCAAATGACTCATTTATAAAAGTTCAAACTGACCGATGCTAAAATGACTCATTTATATACGTTCAAATTGACCGATGGTCTAATGAATCATTTATATAAGTTCCCACCACTCATTTGTTCTTAACGAGCCACTCTCCACCCCGTCTCGCCATCCAGCAGCCATCTCTTTTATAAAACTCTGTTTTCACCCTTTATCATTAGACCACTTGACCACTAACTGCTACAACATACAACTTGACCACTAAATGCTACTTCATACAACTTGCCAAATATTTACTGTAATATACAACAGGACCAACAACTACTACAACATGCAAGCTGTTGACAACCAGCAACTGCGGCATACCTTCACCGCACTTTGATGATATAGAATCTCAACAAATCGCTAACAACCCACCCAGGTCCTACTCACATGTCAGTGAAAACATGACATCACTCAATTTATTCATCATCGAGATGTCTCATTTGCCCTTCGATTCCTTGATCGCCCACCTCACCCCCCCTTCCCTGTTTTCTGTGATCTAATAACATCGCGGGTTCTCAATCAGGGACCAGAATTTAACGTAAAGGCCATCTTACCTCACACGGTTTACTTTGATCTAATAACATCGCGAGTTCTCAATCAGGGGCCAGAATTAAACCATAAGGCCATTTTGTAACTTGGTTAGCGTTGAAGCCTTGTTACAGAGTCTTTACTGAGGCCGATGTAACCAGCACCACTGGTAACGTTTAATTCTAACACGCCCCATTATAGCACACGTCATTGTAACACATTCAAAACAGTTTAGGAATCATGAAATAATCAATAATTCTAAAAGTTATAGTTATGCTACAACACATGTCTTTCCAAGCAGAGGCGTAGCTAAAGGTTTTGGCGCCCCGGGGGTCAAGATTTCATTTTAAAGAGTCTTCCTTTTATTTTGTCAACAGTCAAACCCTTTATTTTCCTCAAAAAATAATACCAAAGCACATTTTTGTCCCCTCCCTGCCCCACTCCGTAGCTGCGCCCCTGAATTCCAAGAATATTTTTACATATGTCATATAACTATATAAACTTATTTATAAAAAAATCCACAAAAAAAAATTATCAACAGCAACACTGAAATAAAAGCACTTTTAACCATTAATAAAGAATTGCACGTCTTGTTATTCTGAGACATACAAGAGCAAGAACAGCAATAAGATATACAAGAGCAAGAACAGCAATAAGATATACAAGAGCAAGACCAGCAATAAGAAATACAAGAGCAAGAACAGCAATAAGATATACAAGAGCAAGAACAGCAATAAGATATACAAGAGCAAGACCAGCAATAAGAAATACAAGAGCAAGAACAGCAATAAGATATACAAGAGCAAGACCAGCAATAAGAAATACAAGAGCAAGAACAGCAATAAGATATACAAGAGCAAGAACAGCAATAAGATATACAAGAGCAAGAACAGCAATAAGACATACATTAACAAGTACAACCTTTAATTAGGACTAAAATCAGCCAATCATAATTCTAAGACATTCAATAACACATACACTCCTAAAAATGCCCCACCTCCCGTTCTATATTTCCGCTCAGGTTGCTTGTTGTTGTTTTGTGTGAGAATCCCCGTCTAACAGATTAGTCAATTAAGACACCTTTTTTCGCCGGCCACGTTAATTAAAGATTTCCTTCCGCCACGTCCGTGCTGCATTGATCATAATAAGAACTGAGGGCAACACCTCCACCTCTTCTCACTCACCACCCACATCTCTACAGCGCCCCTCCACCCCTTTCCCCCCTCACCACCCACGTCTCTACAGCGCCCCTCCACCCCTTTCCCCCCTCACCACCCACATCTCTCCAGCGCCCCTTCCCCCCTCACCCCCCACGGCTCCACAGCCCACCGCGATCAAAGCCCGGATAATTAAGAGCAGTTAAACAAAAAGCAAAAAAAACACTGATGGGTGAAGGGGGAGGGCACGTGATTAAAATAAACGTGACGCATAGAGATTCATCAAGTACAGGAACAACACCAATAGTTGGACCAATGGGTGTTTACCTTTTGAATAACAACACCAATAGTTGGACCAATGGGAGGACTTGCTTACATTTTGCATAGTTTTTGTGTTGACATATTTATGGTACCGTAATAGTATTTTAGTAATAGATAAGTCTTGAGAGCGTTCTATCTCCAATGTTTGATTCATTTTAGCGGAGGAGGACCAGGTTATTTGTAATAAGGATATCCCCCCCCCCCCGCCCCGACCACCCGATTCCCCCCCCCCCACAAAAAAACCACTCGCATAAACACAGATAGTAGATAGACACATACACCTACACACCAACACACATACACACCAACACACATACACACCTACACACCAACACACCTACACACCAACACACATATACACCAACACAAACACACACATACATAAATATTTATAGTGAGCCTGGCTTGATACTACGCTAAAAGCATTATTGCTATGAAGTGTACAACACAGGCAACGCATGCTCTCTATAACATTATTCATATGAAGTGGACAACCAGTGGCGTGGCGAGGGGGGTGCAAGGGGGGCATCATGCCCCGGGCGCTACACACAAAGGGGCGCCAAATGGTATATTTTACATATAATATTGTATGGTTTTTGAATAAGGGTGGGGCGCTCAAAAAGGTATTGTGCCCCGGGCACGAGTTAAGCTCGCTACGCCACTGTGGACAACACAACCAACGCTAGCTCTCTATTGTTTATAGATCAGGAACACGTTTTGGAAATGTTAAAACTTCAAACTTTAGTTTTAAGTATAATGACGAAGACCACCCAACTGCCGTCACTAGAGTATTCCTCCCGACAATCTTATACTTATACGCTCTATTGTGACATCCTGTACACTTTATTGTGACATTTTATACACTCTATTGGGACATTTTATACACTCTATTATGACATCTTATACACCATATACACTCTATTATGACATCTAATACACTCTTTTCTGAAATTTTATACACTCTATTATGACACCTTGTAAACTCTATTGTGACATCTTATACACTCTATTGTGGCATCATATACACTCTATTGTGACATCTTATACATTCTATTGTGGCATCTTATACACTCTATTGTGGCCTCTTATACACTCTATTGTGGCATCTTGTACACTCTATTGTGACATCTTATCGACTTTATTGTGACATCTTATACACTCTAATGTGACATCTTATACATTCTTTCAAGACTCATGACATCCCAACTAGTAAACTGTCAATAACGGAAATTTCGTAATCGCTTGTATTTACTTTGAAAAGTAGGCGTGTCGTGTCAGCAACAGTAGGCGTGTCGTGTCAGCAACAGTAGGCGTGTCGTGTCAGCAACAGTAGGCGTGTCTTGTCAGCAACAGTAGGCGTGTCTTGTCAGCAACAGTAGGCGTGTCTTGTCAGCAACAGTAGGCGTGGGGGGGGGGGGTCAGCATCATTTTCCGGGAGGCAATCATTAATTTTAAATAAGCCAAGAACATCCATTTAATGACCCAGCTCTGGCCCCACGCCAACTCGCAAAAGAACAATCTACACGCTCACACGCGTACTCCCACAAGAAATTTAATTACAACTATTCGCCAGAGCATCATTTTCTCCAACACTTTTGACCAATCAACAATATTACACATGACGCTCACTTGTTCTTTACCCCCCCCCCACCCCGCCCTCCCAGCCCCCCAAATCCCATTCATCCTAATGTTTCAGGTATCCCAATGGATAAACCTTGAGGATAACTTGAGGTCTGAGAAATCCCCATACCAACTAAACGATTTACCTCTATTTTATGATACCCGACAGAAACTTTTCCCGGCAGGGGAGGACAGGGCATGTGAGATACGTTCCACCTGTTGGAGACATTTTAAAAGCCCTAAAAGTGAAAGCGTATTATCTCTTAACAGTTTCATCACCTAAGATGGGATTGCTAAATTTTTACCACAAGATTGTGGTTCTGGAACCAGGTGAAGGGAGAGAGAGAGAGAGAGAGAGAGAGATTGAGAAAGAGAGAGAGCACAAACCAGGTGGCGCTTTTCAGTACGTGAAAAGGGCGGTTTAAAAAAACCCGGATGATCGGTTTATTGCCAGAGTTATTTCCATTTAAGCACCTTAGAAACACCCGCTAAACATCTCGATGGATGGCTTCCCTTGGGCAACAAAGGCTGTTAAATCTTATCTAGTCTTTTTTCTTCCCTTCTGATCAAGTGAACGGCAGCGTTCTATAGCAGACGACAATCCGAGACAAAGAGAGACAATTTCGATAAATGCGTCAGCAAAACAATTATAAAACACTTTGATAGCGCAATTTACATTCTATCATAGCAGTGGCGTAGTGAGGTGGAGCAAGGGGGGCATCATGCCCCGGGCGCTACTCACAAAGGGGCGCCAAATGGTATATTTTACTATAATATTGTATGGTTTTCGAATAGGGGGGGGCTCTAAAAAGATATTGGGGGGGGGGTGCGCTAAAAAGGTGTTGTGCCCCGGGCGCGAGTTAAGCTCGCTACGCCAGTGTATCGTAGCTCTGTGTAAAACAGCGCATTGCTTTTGCCAAACCAAAGAGAAAGAGGGGCGCCAAAATGTGCCAAAATCCTCCTGACATTTTATTGATAAAAATAATTGGTTTGAGAGTTGAAAAAAGAAAGGGGGCGCTCTAAAATGAATCTTGACTCCTAGCGCCAAACACTCTAGCTACGCCTCTGATGAAACGTTTTGAAAGATTATGGTTTTTAAGTTTGAATTTAAGAGTAAAGTACGATGTTTCGATTAATGGAAAAAAAAAAATTTAGTCATAATTAACAAAACAAAGTATAACATTAAAATTGGTCGATGAAGCAGACGAGCCATGATATAGCAACACGGCCAAGAGTGACTTGTCAAGGGTAGGTAGCAATTCCTTAGACACCGGGAGGAAACAAGCCGCAAGAGTTATCTCCAGGAATTGATGCCCAGAGTAAAAATACAATGCTCAATTCTCTAATATTTCAAAGGTAAATATTTGCACGGGGAACCGACCAGGAAGGGGCGCTGGCCTTCCACTGGTTAAACTCCATGACAAAAAAAGATTTCAGGATTATATGGCAGATGGCAAGACAAGAGGGTGGGGGGGGGGGGGAGAGGAGGAGGGATAAATCAAGTGAGCGGGCAGATAACCCTGATTACGTGCAGGCCCAGGGTGAACAGGGTCAGAAGTGACGTCATAAGTCGCTATCAGACAGCTTGCTCTTCAAAATGTTTTATTTCTATAATGCCCTTTTTTATTGGTACAACATTATCTTTATTTTGCAATTCAGCAAAGAGCTCGGAAAGAAACTCGACCTGATGACAAGGGCCGCCTCGAGTTTATTATATTGGTTTCAGATATGATCGTTGTAAAGGTTAGTGGGGGTGGGGGTGGGGGGTGAGTAAAACCATAACATTTCATGGTTATTGTTGTATATAAGAAAGTGCACTTGTCTTTAAAACTATACCACGGCTCTGTCGAAGTATCATTTATCCGTTACTTCAATGTTATATGTCATTATGGCTTACATTTACTTCAATGCTGTATGTCATTATGACGCGTTCTGTCACTGTAACGAGGTCAGTCAGACGAAGCATTGGGGTTGTCGCTATAACGAGGTCAGTCAGACAAAGCATTGGGGTTATCGCTATAACGAGGTCAGTCAGATGAAGCATTGGGGTTGTCGCTATAACGAGGTCCGTCAGACGAAGCCTTGAGGTTGTCGCTATAACGAGGTCAGTCAGACGAATCCTTGACGTTGTCACTATAACGAGGTCAGTCAGACGAAGCCTTAAGGTTGTCACTATAACGTCTGTAACACAATAGCTTATCTGTTAAAAGTATGGCTGTAAAATAATGCGTTCAGCTATTTTATGAGTTTTGGCTTCTCAAGATAGGTAATAGAAAACATGTTTGTGGTTCTGCTTCGAGAAACAGACATTAATATATATATATATTTTTTTTTTTACAAAAATGTCATATGGGCTATGCTATGTTTAAGTAAAAGTAAATGTCATGATATTGTTCTGTCCCAAGCAGGTAGCCTTGTTTGTAGCATTGAACCGGCTAACTGTAATTTGCCGACGTAGAACAACAGCAGCAGCAGGAGTCAGTGAGATCAATACAACACGAGGGTGGAAGGGGGGGGGGGGGGGCTACGTTATTCTACATTCATCGTTTTTACTAGCCATCACGACAGCTTTCCACCAGGGGTTCTCAAAATTTTCAAAATAATATGGACGAATAGAAAGACGACTTTTCTAATTTTCTTCATTTATTTCTATTTCTATTTGCGACTTGCAATTTGAATTTTCGACAAACAAATAATAATAATAATAATAATAATAATAATAATAATAATAATTATAATTATAATAATAATAATAATAATAATAATAATAATAATAATAATAATAATAATAGAGGAGGTAGCAGCAATACCTGAGAGATAGGAATGGTGGTTCTAATTATGTTCATACGTAAGTTATGTATCCCGGCGTTCCCGGAATGGTGGCCCGCGGGGCGGCGGCGGTCCACGAGCGCCTCACGTTGCCGGTCCGCACAACATGAATATTTATGATTAAATAAAATAAATTACCACCGGCCCACCGGTGCAAGTTCAAATCGCGTCCACCGGTCCACCAGACTCAAAAGTTTGGGACACGCTGATGTAGAGGTTGCCGACAATGTGTAAAATGCAGGTATTGTATAGAATGCCCAGGAATGATATAGAATGCCTAGGAATGATATAGAATGCCTAGGAATGATATAGAATGCCTAGGAATGATATAGAATGCCTAGGAATGATATAGAATGCCTAGGAATGATATAGAATACCTAGGAATGATATAGAATGCATGCAGTTTGTAGGCAGAGTATGAAATATTTGATTTTCGTGATTATGTTACATGCATTTTATACCTTGCTTAGGTATTATATATAATGATAAATATACTTCAGGCAAAAGGGAGTAATGACAACGCTCTTATTGGAAACTCATATTTGAAAACGAAAGAAGGAATATGAAAGAAGTAATGGACATTCTTAGCACCGAAACCAGA
Organism: Omphiscola glabra; assembly: GCA_964017045.1. Taxonomy (NCBI): domain Eukaryota; kingdom Metazoa; phylum Mollusca; class Gastropoda; family Lymnaeidae; genus Omphiscola; species Omphiscola glabra. The sequence goes on along the minus strand of OZ024796.1, from coordinate 31,318,956 downwards.
AAGCAAAGTTCGCATCGAGCTACTTGTTGCATCAAGAATGGCTAGAGTGGCATTTTGAATTACACTTAATTTTCTTTTTTCACACAAAGACACATCATGTTTTGGCACCTGGTCTTGTGCATGCTCCTCACGAATATAAACCATTTTATACTCTGCCTACAAACTTCAGGCCTTCTTTGTAACTCCTAGGCATTCTATGCTATGCCGGATTTCACACATTGCCGGTAACATATATATACAACATGTCATCGATTACATCGGGTGACAAAGTCACAAAGATTTCGATTTCTTGTGTTTAACAAAACCCACGGCCACATGCAATAAGTAAAAGGTTTATCAAACTAAAAAGTTTATTTGTTTTTAAATTAGTGTACTACCACACAGAACAAACAGGATGTCGCTATATCGCAGGTTAAATAATTCCATAGAACATAAGTGGATATCTTTTCTGGATATTTTCACACACACACACACAAAAACAACAACAACAAAACAAAAAAATAAAACATGTTAACAAAATAACAGGATCCGCAAGAATCGTCTGACCTTGACATTTCTATGAGTTCGGTAACAACAATTTTTTTATTGACTGGAAATTGTGGTCCTCCCTACAACTGTAATGCTCTCTAAAGATATTCTCCCTGGTGTGTTTGTGTGCAGGGAAGGGGACGGCAAGGTGCACAGACTTGTCATCGTGGTATCTATTCATGGGTAGTCTATGCTACAAGGTCCATGGATAGTCTATGCTACAAGGTCCATGGATAGTCTATGCTACAAGGTCCATGGATAGTCTATGCTACAAGGTCCATGGATAGTCTATGCTACAAGGTCCATGGATAGTCTATTCTGCAAGGTCCATGGAAAGTCTATGCTGCAAGGTCCATGGATAGTCTATGCTACAATGTCCATGGATAGTCTATGCTACAAGGTCTATGAATAGTCTATGCTGAAAAGTCCATGGATACTCTATGCTGCAATGTCCATGGCTTGTTTATGCTACAAGGTCCATGGATAGTCTATGCCCCAAGGTCCATGGTTAGTCTATGCCCCAAGGTCCATGGTTAGTCTATGCCCCAAGGTCCATGGATAGTCTATGCCCCAAGGTCCATGGATAGTCTATGCCCCAAGGTCCATGGATAGTCTATGCCCCAAGGTCCATGGATAGTCTATGCCCCAAGGTCCATGGATAGTCTATGCCCCAAGGTCCATGGATAGTCTATGCCCCAAGGTCCATGGATAGTCTATGCCCCAAGGTCCATGGATAGTCTATGCCCCAAGGTCCATGGATAGTCTATGCCCCAAGGTCCATGGATAGTCTATGCCCCAAGGTCCATGGATAGTCTATGCCCCAAGGTCCATGGATAGTCTATGCCCCAAGGTCCATGGTTAGTCTATGCCCCAAGGTCCATGGTTAGTCTATGCCCCAAGGTCCATGGTTAGTCTATGCCCCAAGGTCCATGGATAGTCTATGCCCCAAGGTCCATGGATAGTCTATGCCCCAAGGTCCATGGATAGTCTATGCCCCAAGGTCCATGGATAGTCTATGCCCCAAGGTCCATGGATAGTCTATGCTACAAGGTCCATGGTTAGTCTATGCCCCAAGGTCCATACATATCTGCTCATTACAGTACATACAAGTCGTTCAGCGGATTGAAATCTCAATGAGAAGCTTGAATGTATATACACTGAATAACTGATGATGAATATCATTGGATTTTTTTTAATCAACACCTATTAATAGTGGGTCTCAGTCTGGGGCAAGATGGCTACATAAAAATTGCAACGTGGGAGATGAAGGAGTCATGGGGTAAAAACAACAGAACTAATTATTTTTTTTATAAAATCGAAACATTCTAAATACAAATTATTTTCCAGTGGCAGGCATCCATTAGACAGCGTTGGTTTACTGTCCAGGTTCTGTCAACCAAATAAACAACAACACCAGAACCGTGTTTGATGTGCTCAGAAATCAGGTAAAAGGCACTTAACACAACGGTCGCTGAAAAGGCGGTAATAGGTCCGCAAGGAGTGCGCCATACAAATTAATGATTATGTGACGTTTGTATCGTAGTAGATGTTGGTGCGATCATGTCATATGATCGTAATGATGTAGCATAGGGTGTGGAAGTGGGGTAGCGCTAGTCCACAGAGTAGACCAGATTAGGAAGTCACAATGTATGTATACTTGCCTGTTGATGGTATACTGTTCGAGTGAAGTCAGGTTTGTCTAACGGTGCTGGGCTGATTGAACAAATATGGACTAATACCTAAATAATGTTAGACGTGTTAGACTGTCTTAATGACTTTGTCTAGCATACAAAGTCTTAGTTTTGACCAGTTATGTTAGAATGGTCTCAGAGACTGTCTAAATGATTATGGCTAGCAAAGTCTTAGAGTGGACCAATAATTTTAGAAAGGCTTAAAGATTTTGCACTGGTCCAATAGTGTTCGTTTGGTCAAATAATATAATGGTCTAATGATGTTAATCGGGTCTAATGATGTTAGCATGTTCTAATGATGTTAGCATGGTCTAATGATGTTAGCATGATCTAATGATGTTAGCATGATCAAATGATGTTAGCATGATCTAATGATGTTAGCATGATCAAATGATGTTAGCATGATCTACTGATGTTAGCATGATCTAATGATGTTAGCATGATCTAATGATGTTAGCATGATCTACTGATGTTAGCATGATCTACTGATGTTAGCATGATCAAATGATGTTAGCATGATCTACTGATGTTAGCATGATCTACTGATGTTAGCATGATCTAATGATGTTAGCATGATCTAATGATGTTAGCATGATCAAATGATGTTAGCATGATCTACTGATGTTAGCATGATCTACTGATGTTAGCATGATCAAATGATGTTAGCATGATCTACTGATGTTAGCATGATCTACTGATGTTAGCATGATCTAATGATGTTAGCATGTTCTAATGTTGGAATGATTTGATGATGTTAAAACACGCTGCGCCGTGTGCTGTTAGAGTTGCACTTGCTTGGTCCAGTGTGGGTATTTATGGACTTAAAATGCGATAACCCACAACCCAGATGACAGTCAAATAAATCGATTCATTCCACGACCAAACAACAATACCCAAATGTGACAACACCCAAATGTGACAACACCCAAATGTGACAACACCCAAATGTGACAACACCCAAATGTGACAACACCCAAATGTGACAACACCCAAATGTGACAACACCCAAATGTGACAACACCCAAATGTGACAACACCCAAATGTGACAACACCCAAATGTGACAACACCCAAATGTGACAACACCCAAATGTGACAACACCCAAATGTGTTGGGAAAAAGCCTCAGACCGTGTTGTTAAATTTAAAATTTAATTTAAAAACTCTAGAGACCAGATTTGACAGACAATAACTATATAAAGGAAATAGAAAAAGGTAAGTTTAAGCGTGAATAAATTTTACATTAGACGGTGAATAGTGCTACGTGTCATGAGATGCGATTATGTCCCTTGGCGCGTGACACTGCCTTTTAAACACCTCTTATTTAGGTCATCCAAGTTGGGGGGGGGGGGGGTTGGGGGGGGGTAAAAAAGTTACATCCCATTTCTAATATCAATTAAAAGTTGTTCCACTTTATTTTAATCTTGTATCAAGTAAAAGAAAAATGTAGCGGCTTACTGCCAGTTACCATACTATAGGATTGAAATCCCTACCAGCCCCGGGGAAAGGAATGGCATTAGGGACACGCGTTGCGGGATTTATCAGACAAAAAGCTGAGTCGGTGCCGTCTCATTATGCATCTAACATTCCTTGAATAAGACCTCGGCATCAAACATCTGTCATCTTGCAAGGTTGTATGTGCGGATAGAGAGCTGTAATCTTGAACGTTGTATGTGTGGATAGAGAGCTGTAATCTTGCAACGTTGTATGTGTGGATAGAGAGCTGTAATCTTGCAACGTTGTATGTGTGGATAGAGAGCTGTAATCTTGCAACGTTGTATGTGTGGATAGAGAGCTGTAATCTTGAACGTTGTATGTGTGGATAGAGAGCTGTAATCTTGAACGTTGTATGTGTGGATAGAGAGCTGTAATCTTGCAAGGTTGTATGTGTGGATAGAGAGCTGTAATCTTGAACGTTGTATGTGTGGATAGAGAGCTGTAATCTTGCAAGGTTGTATGTGTGGATAGAGAGCTGTAATCTTGCAACGTTGTATGTGTGGATAGAGAGCTGTAATCTTGCAACGTTGTATGTGTGGATAGAGAGCTGTAATCTTGCAACGTTGTATGTGTGGATAGAGAGCTGTAATCTTGCAACGTTGTATGTGTGGATAGAGAGCTGTAATCTTGCAACGTTGTATGTGTGGATAGAGAGATGTAATCTTGCAACGTTGTATGTGTGGATAGAGAGATGTAATCTTGCAAGGTTGTATGTGTGGATAGAGAGCTGTAATCTTGCAAGGTTGTATGCGTGGATAGAGAGCTGTAATCTTGAACGTTGTATGTGTGGATAGAGAGATGTAATCTTGCAAGGCTGTATGTGTGGATAGAGAGATGTAATCTTGCAAGGCTGTATGTGTGGATAGAGAGCTGTAATCTTGCAAGGTTGTATGTGTGGATAGAGAGCTGTAATCTTGAACGTTGTATGTGTGGATAGAGAGATGTAATCTTGCAAGGTTGTATGTGTGGATAGAGAGATGTAATCTTGCAAGGTGTGGATAAAGGAAAGTGAAGCAAACACGAGACACTGGAGATTAGAATTTCTGCGGTCAAATTGTAGAAGACTGACGTCCTATCTTGTTTGGAGTGTTTTGACAAAAAGTCTACATTTCCTCCCCCACATCGAAGACCTTCGGAAAAGGGAAATGTATTTAAATAGGCAGTAATTGCAGGGGGGTTCGAAATGACATTAGCTTGTGACTGAGGTAACAGGAATATAGTCCCTTAAAATATGGACAAATAAGAGAAGGATTGAGAATCTCTTGGAAAAAAAAATGGTAAGAAGAGAAATGTAATAAAATAATTTTAAAAAGAATTATTATTGTTTTTTTTAAAGATTTGGTTAAGAGATGTGGGAGGGGGATCTTGACTAAATATATGGACCATTAAAATAGTGGCTCTTAACCTGCGCATCCAATCAGGAATTTCTTAAACACCACTACAGCTTGGTGGAAATTGGAAAAGTGAAAGCAGAAACAACGACAAAAAACCAATAACAAACAAACAAAGAGAATATTTCGAAAAAAATAAGATAGATATTAAGAGAAGATGTTTAATGGGCGATAACTGAGAGCGAGCCGTGATTACTCTTCAAAGGGAGGACATAACAATTGCGTAATGGGTTGTCTACCTCCCTTTCAAATACAAAAATTTCAAGCAATTAGCCAAGCGAAGAATTGTTGTGGAAATGTGTTAGACAGGAAGTAAACGCTCTATTTTTTTTGTGTTCAATTAAGAATTCAAGTTTCTGCTGACGGTTTCAAGTGTCGGTAAATGGATGGACGCAATAGCAATTGATAGATTTAGTTTTTGGCGTATTCCTGCCGAGTTGCTGATTAGTTAGGATTAGAGGAAATATAGTTTTTGTGATTTTATGAGAAACGTGAACAATGTGGACAGAAATGGGTGGAATGTGTACAGTCTCGTGAGAAAGAAACCGAATACTTCGGAGCACATATGGATAGTTGAAACTATGCACGCGTTTGTACACACATCTGTACCCATATCTGTACACACATATGTGCATACATCTGTACATACATTTTTACCCACATATGTACCCATATCTGAACACACATATGTACACACATCTGTACCCACATCTGTACCTCATCCGTACATACATATGTACCTCATCTGTACATACATCTGTACCCACATCTGTACACATACCTGTACCCATATTCAAACACAATGCTACTTTCAAATTTACATTCAAATACACAAAAGCGTATAGGCACATAACTATACATAACTGCACACACCTGTACGCACCTGTACACACATGCCAACACCTATACAATCATTCAGACATCTTCACGCTCATGCACACATATGTCAACACACGTCAACAGCAGTGCACACATGTTATCATATGTTAAACGCATGTATGCACATATCAACAGATGGACACAAGTAACTCCTGTACTCATGCATACGTCTTAAGTTAGAACACAACCACTTCTGGCCATTGCCTCAGAACACCAGGGTGTGTGGGGGGTGGGGGAGCTTTGGAGTGGGTGGAAGCAACACAATGATAAGAGGATGCACTAATGTGACGTCATGTGACGGTGTTTCCTTGGAACAGGTCTGATTTGGCTGGGTGTGTGTGTTAAGGGGTGGGGGGGGGAAATAGTTAGGGAGGGGGGTCTGTGTTCTATAAGAGAGAATGCGAAGATGTCAGTGTTGCTGCTACAGCGCACCAAATCTTTGAAACATTTGATACTTTGGCCAAACCTTTGAAACAATCGATACTTTGGCCAAATCTTTGAAACATTCGATACTTTGGCCAAATCTTTGAAACAATCGATACTTTGGTCAAATCTTTGAAACATTCGATACTTTAAGCAACTCTTTGAAACAGTCGATACTTTTGTCACAGCCTTTCATACAAGCAGGTTGACTTTTTGCCGAAGGTAAATATTGTGAGCGTGATGTAAACATTAGACAAGTGGGCGATAGATAGAGGGGAGCATCACAGTATAGGAACTTAGAGGGGGGGGGGGGTCTGTGTCAGACGTGAGGTATTGGGGACTGGGTAGGAGAGAGTTTAAGGTATTTAAGGGCTATATACCTTTTTCTGCTGGGTCATTGATTGTATGGAATAAATAGGTTGAACATCTAAGGAAAAGTGTGTTTGTGGGGCGGGTGGGGGGGTGGAACTGTTTACAGCTCAGTGAATTTACTGTAACTGTGGATATATCTAAGACGGATTACTGTGAGAAGAGTTACTGTAAAAGGGTTACTGTAAGAAAGGTCACAGTAAGGAGGGACACTAGAATGATGACAGTTGAAGGATGAAAGATGAAAGATGAAAGTTGCAGGATGACAGATGAAAGATGAAGGATGAAAGATGAAAGATGCAGGATGACGGATGAAAGATGAAAGTTGCAGGATGACAGATGAAAGATGAAGGATGAAAGATGAAAGATGCAGGATGAAGGATCAAAGAGGAAAGTTGAAGGGTGATAGATGAAGCATGAAGTCTGAAGGATCAGGGATGCTGTTTGATTCTTTGCCAGTGAGCCCCGTACGCATGTGTAGTCATTTTATTGGAGATCAATCATCAGACATCAAACAAACATACATCTTCTTATTGTTTTCTGGTTCAAGTTGCTGCTCAATCTATTCCCTAAGAGAAATTTGTAAATGTTATTTGTTGGTTTTTGTGTCTGGAGAACTCGATGTTGTGAACGTGCTGTCTTAAATCTTTTTATCTCAGAAATTGATTCGGGCGTCTTTGAAATCGGTTTCACTTGAACATTCATTTGTGTCTTAGAACCTTAGTGTCTGAGAACCTGATGTCTTAGAACTTTGGTGTATGAGAACCTGATGTCTTATATAACGTTGGTGTCTGAGAACCTGGTGTCTTACCACCTTTGTGTCTGAGAACCTGGTGTCTTACCACCTTTGTGTCTGAGAACCTGGTGTCTTACCACCTTTGTGTCTGAGAACCTGGTGTCTTACCACCTTTGTGTCTGAGAACCTGGTGTCTTAAAACTTTGGTGTCTAAAAACCTTGGTTTTTTTTACCTTTGATTTCTGAGAACCTGGTGTCTCACAACCTTGGTGTCTAGAACCTGGTGTTTTAGAATTTGGTGTGTAAAAATTGCAAAGATGAAAAATGAGAATTGGGGACGAAAGGTAACTGGATGCTAAACCGTACTGGAGACAAAACTGAGACTTTATATGAGCTTATGAGACAAAAATGAGACTGTATGGGAGCTCATGCGAAGAAAAAGACATTATGGAGCTTATGAGACAAAATGAGACATTCTGAAGCTTCTGAGACAAAATGAGACATTCTGAAGCTTCTGAGACAAAATGAGACATTCTGAAGCTTATGAGACAAAATGAGACATTATGGAGCTTATGAGACAAAATGAGACATTCTGAAGCTTATGAGACAAAATGAGACATTATGGAGCTTATGAGACAAAATGAGACATTCTGAAGCTTCTGAGACAAAATGAGACATTATTGAGGTTCTGAGACAAAATGAGACATTATTGAGGTTCTGAGACAAAATGAGACATTATTGAGGTTCTGAGACAAAATGAGACATTATTGAGGTTCTGAGACAAAATGAGACATTATTGAGGTTCTGAGACAAAATGAGACATTATTGAGGTTCTGAGACAAAATGAGACATTATTGAGGTTCTGAGACAAAATGAGACATTATTGAGGTTCTGAGACAAAATGAGACATTATGGAGGTTCTGAGACAAAATGAGACATTATTGAGGTTCTGAGACAAAATGAGACATTATTGAGGTTCTGAGACAAAATGAGACATTATTGAGGTTCTGAGACAAAATGAGACATTATGGAGCTTCTGAAAAATTGCAACTTGGAGAAAATAATCTGGTAACAAAGTAAAAGGTATTAGCACAGTCATGTGTACACAATCATGTTTACCCAATCATGTTTACCCAATCATTTTTACCCAATCATGTTTACCCAATCATTTTTACCCAATCATGTTTACCCAATCAGTAGTACGCAGTAATTAGCACCCAATAATTAGTGCACACTCATCATTACATAATCAGCTGAAATGCACGTGACATGTATAAGACTGGCACGTGACATGTATAAGACTGGCACGTGACATGTATAAGACTGGCATGCTGTATGTATAAGGCTGGCACGTGACATGTATAAGACTGGCACGTGATATGTATAAGACTGGCACGTGATATGTATAAGACTGGCACGTGATATGTATAAGACTGGCACGTGATATGTATAAGACTGGCACGTGATATGTATAAGACTGGCACGTGACATGTATAAGACTGGCATGATGTATGTATAAGGCTGGCACGTGACATGTATAAGACTGGCATGTGATATGTATAAGGCTGGCACGTGACATGTATAAGACTGGCACGTGATATGTATAAGACTGGCACGTGATATGTATAAGACTGGCACGTGACATGTATAAGCCTGGCACGTGATATGTATAAGACTGGCATGCTGTATGTATAAGGCTGGCACGTGACATGTATAAGACTGGCATGCTGTATGTATAAGGCTGGCACGTGACATGTATAAGACTGGCACGTGATATGTATAAGACTGGCACGTGATATGTATAAGACTGGCACGTGACATGTATAAGCCTGGCACGTGATATGTATAAGACTGGCATGCTGTATGTATAAGGCTGGCACGTGACATGTATAAGACTGGCATGCTGTATGTATAAGGCTGGCACGTGACATGTATAAGACTGGCACGTGATATGTATAAGACTGGCACGTGATATGTATAAGGCTGGCACGTGACATGTATAAGACTGGCCCGTGACATGTATAAGACTGGCACGTGATATGTATAAGACTGGCACGTGATATGTATAAGACTGGCCCGTGACATGTATAAGACTGGCACGTGATATGTATAAGACTGGCACGTGATATGTATAAGACTGGCACGTGACATGTATAAGACTGGCCCGTGACATGTATAAGACTGGCACGTGATATGTATAAGACTGGCACGTGATATGTATAAGACTGGCACGTGATATGTATAAGGCTGGCACGTGACATGTATAAGACTGGCCCGTGACATGTATAAGACTGGCACGTGATATGTATAAGACTGGCCCGTGACATGTATAAGACTGGCACGTGATATGTATAAGACTGGCACGTGATATGTATAAGACTGGCACGTGATATGTATAAGACTGGCACGCGACATGTATAAGGCTGGCACGTGACATGTATAAGGCTGGCACGTGACATGTATAAGGCTGGCACGTGACATGTATAAGGCTGGCACGTGACATGTATAAGGCTGGCACGTGACATGTATAAGACTGGCACGTGACATGTATAAGGCTGGCACGTGACATGTATAAGACTGGCACGCGACACGTATAAGGCTGGCACGTGACATGTATAAGGCTGGCACGTGACATGTATAAGGCTGGCACGTGACATGTATAAGGCTGGCTTGTGGTATGTACAAGATGATAACAACCCAATACAGTGTTACTGCAGTTCCTACACTTATAAAATCAATAATTAAATAGGTCAATTTAGTCAGTAGTGATGTAGCACATATCTTGCTCAAGAACCTGCTATCAACATCAAGGTCAAGAACCTGCTATCAACATCAAGGTCAAGAACCTGCTATCAACATCAAGGTCAAGAACCTGCTATCAACATCAAGATCAAGAACCTGCTATCAACATCAAGGTCAAGAACCTGCTATCAACATCAAGGTCAAGAACCTGCTATCAACATCAAGGTCAAGAACATGCTATCAACATCAAGGTCAAGAACCTGTTATCAACATCAAGGTCAGTGCCACACAAAATATCCAGTCTCCTTCTCTCTCTCTCTCTCTCTCTCTCTCTCTCTCTCTCTCTTTATGCATTAAAATAAAAAGTTTTAGATTAAACTGGATTCAGTCTGCGTCCGTCATGTAAGCCTCTTACGTCCTTTCTGAGCTGTCTGTGTCTGCTCAAAGCTGACGAAAGACATTAAGGAATAGGTTCAGCTCGCCCGGTCACGCCCCTTCCGCGCCTGTCTCTGAATAGCCGGCGTGGTGTCATTGACACACTCTAGCTACACCATGTTGGTGCTTACACACTGCATAATGCTGAGCTTGTTGAGTGCTTACACGCTGTGTAATGCTGAGTTTGTTGAGTGCTTACACGCTGTGTAATGCTGAGTTTGTTGAGTGTTTACAAGCTGTGCAATACTGAGTTTGTTGAGTGCTTACACGCTGTGTAATACTGAGTTTGTTGAGTGCTTACAAGTTGTGTAACTGAGTTCATTTTCTGAGCTTCCGTATTCAAAATTTCGCCAGCAACGAAATTGGTGTGTGTGTGTGTTTCTACCCCCCCCCCCCCCCCATTCCATGACTGTGTACTCAGCATATTGGCAACAATTAATTAAATGTATTCATTTTCCTTTCGAGAACCTCCAGCAACCATTACGAATAGATCAATCTTTGATAATAAATCGACTACCAAGTAATAGAATGTCCGGGAAATCGATACCCATGAGATATCGAAACAGTTCTATCACGATATCGATACCTTTTATCGCCTAATTGCCTGGAGCCAAGGCAAAACAACAGGCAGTTGTCTATCCCATTTAGAGGCTGCCACTTTAAAAAGAAAGAAGAACAAAAAAGCAGACTATTGTCTCATTCACCACCCCTTCCCCTTGTTTTTGCTTTGTGAGTGAATTATAGTTTATCATTTTGCGCCTGGTTTCATCAGCCGCCCGGTCTCATGTTGTCCGCTGAAAGTGCAATTCTCCGGAGACTTTCATCATTTCTTTATTACTTGGCAATGCCTGCAGAATGGACAGTCCCTGATTTGATTGGAGATTGGGTACCACGGCGGCGAGGTGTTATTAGGTGTGTGGCGAAATGGAGTTGGGGTGCGAGGTGAGGGTGGTGGTGGGGGGGGGGGTTCTGGGGTTGATTAAGTTGTGATGTGAATGTTGGGGAGGGGGTGTTGGGCTGGTGTTACGGCGTGCTATAAAGGTTTGGACCGGGATTTTCTAGTCAGGACAGTGCTTAGCCTACATTTGGGCCCTAAGTGGACAGTGCTTAGCCTACATTCGGGCCCTAAGTGGACAGTGCTTAGCCTACATTCGGACACCAAGTGGACAGTGCTTAGCCTACATTCGGGCCCTAAGTGGACATTGATTATCCTTCATACCGACCCTAAGTTAACAGTGATTAGCCTTCATACGGACCCTAAGTGGAAATGCTTGGCCTTCATACGGACCCTTAGTGGACAATGCTCAGTCTTCAGACAGACCCTAAGTGGACATTGCTTAGCCTTTACTCGAGACTTAAGTGGACAGTGCTTAGCCTTCATATGGGCCTTAAGTGGAAAATGTTTAACTCTAAATAGGACAATATCGCCAACCTAAAGGACTTTTGGTTTTAGTGAAATATTTGGCTCGACATGGATTCCATGAAGAAAAAAAAATATATACATATATATTTCAAGGCATTGTTTGGTTAAATGCTCTATTAAAAAAACATTTGTGAACGTTTCTTGAAGAATTTGAACCGCTTCAGTAAGGCAAAAAAATGAAAACTTTGTTTGTTACTTTAGGTTTTTAAGATGATTGAAGGCTGTGAGCTGTTAGAAAATATGTATCAAATTGTCTGAAAGAAACAAGGAATTAAAGTATGCGCCAATATTCACCACTGACTGCTTGTAATCGTATGTACATATTTGAGATCAAATAAAGTAGAAGGCTTTATCAAACAATTGGTCAAAGATGAAACGACTTTATCAAACAACTGGTCAAAGATAAGGCGACGTATCAAACAATTGGTCAAAGATAAGGCGGCTTTATCAAACAACTGGTCAAAGATAAGGCGACGTATCAAACAATTGGTCAAAGATAAGTTGGCTTTATCAAACAATTGGTCAAAGATAAGGCGGCTTTATCAAACATTTGTTCAAAGATAAGGTGGCTTTATCAAACAATTGGTCAAAGATAAGGTGGCTTTATAAAACAATTGGTCAAAGATAAGGCGGCTTTATCAAACAATTGGTCAAAGATAAGGTGACTTTATCAAACAATTGGTCAAAGATAAGGTGACTTTATCAAACAATTGGTCAAAGATAAGGCGACTGTATCAAACATTTGTTCAAAATTAAGGCGGCTTTATCAAACAAGTGGTCAAAGATCGAGTAGAAGGAGAAGCGAATTCTGTGTTCCATATATAAGCTATTCCTTAAACATTCTAAGCTTGATAAAAATTAGTTAACTTATAGAAACCTCAGCCACTACTTTAGTTACGCCATGATAAATGACTTTGTTCAATTCGCTTTATATAGAAAACGGATCCCGCTCTGAAACATAATACGCTGGCATTGAGCTGTTAGAGAGGAACATTTTCAAAAAACACACAGCATTGTGCATCTTGACATGAGGTTACATCACATCCACCCTTTCCCGACAGACACCGACACGCACATATATACATATACACAGACAAAACACATATTCGGTTGCCATGACAACAAAGTAATCAAGTGTAAATTAACTGTCCTGGCCACAAATGAGATTCAGTTTCCGGTTCTCCTTTGGCCGATCTTGATGGCCTTCAAAGCTCTTATGGCCATTATTCGGTTAGCCATCGTTTAAAGGACCTTCATCGGATGGTCATTTGTGTACGCCAGCCACAACTGATCGAACCTTTGGATTGCAACGATCTGGGAGATTTTATGTCATGATGTTGTGTGGTTTGAAGTTGTGGGATGTGGACGGGATGTGGACGAGATGTGGACGGGAAAGAAATGATGAAAGATTTGGAGCAGAGAATGGAGGGGTGAAGAGTAGAGAAATGAACGATGGGTAGTAGAGAATGGAAGGGTGAAGAGTAGAGAAATGAGTGATGGGGAGTAGAGAATGGAAGGGTGAAGAGTAGAGAAATGAGCGGTGGGAAGCAGATAATGGAGGGGTGAAGAGTAGAGAAATGAGTGATGGGGAGTAGAGAATGGAGATGTGGGGAGGAGATGATTGAATGGTTGGGGGTAGAGACTTGAGGGGTGGGGATAATTTAACGGAGGATAAGAAGAAGAGAATGAAAGGGTGGGGGGGGGGTAATGACTGCATGAGAAAGGAGCAGAGACAGAAAGGGTGGGTAATATATAAGTGACTTAAGGCGGCTGTGAGAAGATACTGGAGGTAAAATAGTGACAAGAAATTCGTGATTACAGACGGTATGGGGACAGAAGATTAAACCTAAGATGAGTGAAGCATAATCCCAACATTTCGAGTTTTTGGATGGTGACCTCGGGTGGGACGGGCGGGGTTTGAAAAATAAAGAGAGAGTGATAACGAATAGTTATAATCCAAAAGTTTGGAAACATGAAGACAAATGCAAAACGTCTTAAATATAGAAACACCAACATAAGAGAAATGCAGTAATAATGAAGTGCGTGGTGCCATGTTCTTATGACATCTCTCTGAGATTGACGTGCGTGGTGCCATGTTCTTATGATATCTCTCTGAGAATGACGTGCGTGGTGCCATGTTCTTATAACATCTCTCTGAGATTGACGTGCGTGGTGCCATGTTCTTATGACATCTCTCTGAGAATGACGTGCGTGGTGCCATGTTCTTATGACATCTCTCTGAGAATGACGTGCGTGGTGCCATGTTCTTATGACATCTCTCTGAGAATGACGTGCGTGGTGCCATGTTCTTATGACATCTCTCTGAGATTGACGTGCGTGGTGCCATGTTCTTATGATATCTCTCTGAGAATGACGTGCGTGGTGCCATGTTCTTATGACATCTCTCTGAGAATGACGTGCGTGGTGCCATGTTCTTATGACATCTCTCTGAGAATGAAGTGCGTGGTGCCATGTTCTTATGATATCTCTCTGAGAATGAAGTGCGTGGTGCCATGTTCTTATGATATCTCTCTGAGAATGAAGTGCGTGGTGCCATGTTCTTATGATATCTCTCTGAGAATGACGTGCGTGGTGCCATGTTCTTATGACATCTCTCTGAGAATGACTTGCGTGGTGCCATGTTCTTATGACATCCCTCTGAGAATGACTTGCGTGGTGCCATGTTCTTTCAATATCTCTATGAAAAAGAAGAGCATGTGGGGGGGGCGGTCCACTCCGGGTGGCACCCCAAGGTACTCCATATGTCTTTGTTCTGTGTGCTTGAGAATTCCAAGTCTGAAATCGTCACTGTCCCCGGGTTTTAATGTCTTTAGAAATAAAACCAAAATAACATCCCCCCCCCCTCGTTGGACCCTTCTAGTCTAACTGGACCCGCGCACTGACCCTCTCAATTGGACCCTCTAAGTGGACCATCGCACTGGAGCCCTCACTAGACTCCTTAGCTGCACCCAGGGCCGGCCCTAACAATTGCGGGGCCCTATGCGAAACGGATTGCGCGGGGCCCTGTCTGGGTAGGGATAAGGATAATAAGTGAAAATTAAGATTTTGTATTAGAAAATAAATTCGCGCGGGGCCTATGAAAGTGCGGGGCCCATTGCGGCCGCATAGGTTGCAGTGGCCTAAGGCCGGCCCTGGCTGCACCCCTAGCTAGACCGCCTACCGGGACCCTCATACTAGAAAATATCACACTCCTTACACTCGTACCTCATGTACGCGTGTTACATAATTATGGTGTTTGAATAAATCCTTGTAAAACATCACCTCTTTTTATCAAGCGGACGTGCTGTTCAAATATAGAATTATGGAGTAAGGGCTTTCAAACATTTCCTCAGGTCAGCAACGGGGCAGAGCATAAATCATAATTCAACTTAAAGAGACCAAATAAGTTAGTGAAGAGATTTCGGATTTTTGAGGTTTTTAGTCTTTTATTACCCTGGGCGAAGTTACCACGAGGTGATCTCTTTATATAGCCGGATGGGCTGGACTAGTCATCCAGGCAAGGTAGCTAGCTAGCTACTCGTGGAGAGACTTCAATTATTGAGTTTAAACAAAAATTGTAACCACAGCAGTCTGAAAATAGCACCCACCTTGGCAAAGCGCTATCACGACATATGCAAAACAGAGATTGGCGGCAGAGAAGATATGACAAATATGTAAAATAATTACGTTTGTGGTAACGACAATTCGATGAGAGATGTGCACAATTCAAATAAAGATTCTATTGGGGCTTTGGTGGGGGGAAGGGCGATCGCTGTTACGGTCGGGAAATCAAGAGCCAATTTTTATTATTTTTTTTACCTAAGACTAACTAAACGCTAGCTATCACGGATCACGTGACCAGAAGAAAGCCACGAAGGGAAACTCATCCTGTAAGAGAAAGTAACACACAAAGTCAGTGCTGAGCCTACCGCTGCTAGAATCCTTCACGTCCCGTAGTTACAGAAATTAATCCCTAATTCTTCTGCACAAAACTCAAACACATCCACGACGAATTCTGAATCAAGAAAACTGAACTCCTGCATGACAAAGGACTTACTACTTCCTGACGACATGAGAACTCCTCCCCGGTGACAATCTGTCGCGCCCTTCCACAAGTATTACCCGCGGTGTAATGTATTTTCTACGACTCGTCCCCTGACCCACCCCGGGAGAAAGACGGCGCGTGGTGCCGAGGAAGCGGACACCTGGGATGTAACGGTGACGTAACATGCCACTCTCGTCACTTCAAAGTCGCTGATTGGCTCCATCGATTACAAAACTCGGGACAGACCAAAACAAGAGGGAAATGAAAACTGTTTTTTTTTTTGTCCACTTTAAATTAAGTTCACATTCAGAAGCTTTTGGACGGTGACAAAATATTTAAGCAGAAAGATTTTGTCGAAATATCAAAATACAACACGGCGAGAAGTTAGCTCAAGAAAAATACATATAATTGCCTTGAAAGCACTGGAGAGAAGGACGATAGAACCTAGTGAGTGGGAACAATATCGGGTCTTAGATAAGGTCCTTCGAGAGAAGTAGAGACAGCGCCCTGATATTTTGACAAAAGGTTTGGGACAGTTAAGGAAAGCAATATTATCTCAACAAGTCACGTTTCCAGATGTTGTGCTGCCGTCAAGAGTTTTGTCTTCATTGTGTCTTCAGTGAAAGTTCCTGTGGCACAAAGGACAAGAAAGTCGTACAGTGAACGATACGTTAAAAAAAACAGTTAAAAAGAGTTCAACCCAGGACTATAGATACACATACATGTATGTATACATATCAGTCAGTCAATGCATCGTTGCAAGCCTTTATTATTCCATGACCACATAGAGATATGCGTCTTTGACCTAGCGTCGCGCGCAGCTGCAACATTCTGGATGAAATAAATATTCATTTAAACCAGCGGTTCTCAACCTGTGGGTCGCGGCCCTTTTGGGGGTCGAACGACCCTTTTGGAGGTCGAACGACCCTTTCCCAGGGGTCGCCTAAGAAGATCGGGAAACACATACACTCTACATTTATGAAAAGCAACGAAAATAGTTTTGTGGTTGGAAGGGTCGCCACAACATGAAGAGCTTTATTAAAGGGTCGCGGCATTAGGAAGGCTGAGAATCACTGATTTAAACACTTCAGTTAAATTCTGCAGCGTTTTGGAAGAACGCATTACAAGGCCACTCCAAAAAAAAAGAGAGGCTTAGCAATGCACTCCAATGATACATCAGATAAAAATAGGTTTAGTAATGAGGCATGCGACAAAAGACGTTTAGCGAAGTACAGACGTTAGAGCAGAGGTCCCCAGACCTTTTTGTCTCTTAGACCACGTGCCATGTTTTTCGGTTTTGGGTAAACCCCTTGCATACCTGATGATGATTTTTTGCAAATTCATTAACTTCAAATGTATTTTTGACATCCGGTATAGCGCTACTCGCTTTGAAAGATTTAAATTTAATTTAATTAATATGTCAATGGAATAAAATAGTGCATTATAAAATCCTTACTTCGCTACTAATATTATGATTGCGAAAATGAGTTTGTATACAAAACCGTAGTAGTGTATTGTCGGTCTGTGTGTTACGTATTCACGTCAAAACAAAGCAACAAATCTCTGTGATCTTGTTCGCAGATAAAGTTGGAGGTCTAGCTAGCTATAGAGTTGACACAGGCTACAAGGTCTAGCTAGCTAAAGAGTTGACACAGGTTACAAGGTCTGGCTAGCTAAAGAGTTGACACAGGCTACAAGGTCTAGCTAGCTAAAGGGTTGACACAGGCTACAAGGTGTGGCTTATAGCTAAAGGGTTGACACAGGCTACAAGGTCTAGCTAGCTAAAGAGTTGACACAGGCTACAAGGTCTAGCTAGCTAAAGGGTTGACACAGGCTACAAGGTCTAGCTAGCTAAAGGGTTGACACAGGCTACAAGGTCTAGCTAGCTAAAGGGTTGACACAGGCTATAATTTACAACTGAAAGATACTTTTTTTTTTTTTTACAAAATAAAACCTTACACGCGGAGAAAATAAAAGGTACGCGGCGGAGCTGCAGGAAACTGTTAGTTTATAATAACTCTTAAACAGTTTCATATGTCAGAAAATATACCTAATAACTTAAATTTTAATATGATTCTTCATAACGTTTCATGAATATTTATGTTTTTTAAATTTTTACTTCTTAGGTACTTTTATAATTTATGTAGGAAGATATATGTCTTTATATTATAAGGTGATATTATGTAAGTAAACATGTACTATCTGTGTATGTGGATTATTCCATTCATGGAATGCCAAATGCCGACCTGCTTACACGAGATCCACTATCGTTGACCCTCATTTTCATTTCATGGACACACAAATTTTTTTTTTCGCTCACATGGACCCCTTGCAAGTTGTCTTCGACCCCTATGGGTCGATATAGACCACTTTGGCAATCACTTTTCGTTAGATGATTTCAATTACATTAACCAAGGCATGTCAGATATCTGTAACTACTGGAAGGTATTTGAGCTCCAGTGTTTGAGAACGAATCGCACGTCATCACATTTCACGTCACAGGAAGTACGTCATCACATTTCACGTCACAGGAAGTACGTCATCACATTTCACGTCACAGGAAGTACGTCATCACATTTCACGTCACAAGAAGTGCGAATTTCTTTTTTTTTTTTTTTTTTTTTTTTTTTTTTTTTTTTTTTTTAAATTTAAATGCAGTCAAACTTGTATCCAGGAATTGATTTCAACTGACCCCTGTCAAATATGTCTCTTCTGTGTTTTTTCCCCCGCAGGGAGTTATTCCCCTTACCCATCCCAAGATCCGCATCCGGGTGATCGTGGACAGACAAATGAGGGGAGAAAACTCCAATAAAAGCTCCATCTTCAACCTGCCGGAGGTCGGCCTGACGTCCAGGAGAACGTGATATGTCCACAGATGGGAATTCTGCGATTTGTGGACTTAATTGATGGCGGAAAATTGAAGACGAGGGCAATTGAAAATGTGTGGGTCTGTACAGTGGGGGGTGGGGGTGGGGGTGTGGGAGGCTGGAATGGAAGGTGTAATAATAGATGGCTTGGGTGTAAAAGGAAAACATAAATACTTGTTGAGCTTATTCGGGTTTGGATTTGAAATCAGCTGGACAACAAAATATGTAAATTACTTAAAAGCCCCGGATATGTAATGATGAGTGGGGACACTGGCGGCACCTAGACAAGTTGTGATGAGTGGGGCAGCTGGCGGCACCTGGACAAGTTATGATGAGTGGGGACGCTGGCGGCACCTGGACAAGTTATGATGAGTTGGGGACACGGGCGGCACCTGGACAAGTTATGATGAGTGGGGACACTGGCGGCACCTGGACAAGTCCTTACAGTAGAAGTAGGAACAGTGCCATGTTTTATTGTAGGAGAAGAAGGACTAGGTGGGCTAGATGCCCCATTGACATGGATTTTTTTACTAATGCTCATAAGACTTATGCTTTTCACTAGTGGTTTTTTTTATGCCCAAGTCCAGTGGCGTAGTAAAAAGGGGTTTAGAGTGTGGTCCGAAGATATTTTTTTCTCCCTGGAAAGGTTTGAACAGGGTGGGCTTCAAAAATCTTGGAACGCCCCGGTTGGCACTAACCTAACCCACGCTCCAAATAAAGTCTCTTGAGCTTCAAAAATCTTGGAACGCCCCGGGTGGCACTAACCAAACCCATGCCCCTACTGAAGGCTCGTGAGCTTCAAAAAGTAGCGCCTTCCTTTTGCTCTAAAAAATGTTGGAATGTATAAAGGAATACATATGTAGGTCTCTTGGCGAGTTTATTACTTTCAATCTAACATTTTAAAGCAGTAGCCATTAACAGTAGTGTCCCCCAACAATGCAGGCAAGATGTCCCCCATCAATGCAGGCAAGATGTCCCCATCAATGCAGGCAAGATGTCCCCCCATCAATGCAGGCAAGATGTCCCCCATCAATGCAGGCAAGATGTTCCCCATCAATGCAGACAAGATGTCCGCCCATCAATGCAGACAAGATGTTCCCCCCCCCCATTCAATGCAGACAAGATGTCCCCCCCCCTCAATGCAAACAAGATGTCCCCCCATCAATGCAGGCAAGATGTCCCCCATCAATGCAGGCAAGATGTCCCCCATCAATGCAGGCAAGATGTCCCCCATCAATGCAGGCAAGATGTCCCTCATCAATGCAGGCAAGATGTCCCCCCATCAATGCAGGCAAGATGTCCCCCCATCAATGCAGGCAAGATGTCCCCCCATCAATGCAGGCAAGATGTCCCCCATCAATGCAGGCAAGATGTCCCCCCCATCAATGCAGGCAAGATGTTCCCCATCAATGCAGACAAGATGTCCGCCCATCAATGCAGACAAGATGTCCCACCCCCCCATTCAATGCAGACAAGATGTCCGCCCATCAATGCAGACAAGATGTTCCCCATCAATGCAGACAAGATGTTCCCCATCAATGCAGACAAGATGTCCGCCCATCAATGCAGACAAGATGTCCCCCCCATTCAATGCAGACAAGATGTCCCCATCAATGCAGACAAGATGTTCCTCATCAATGCAGACAAGATGTCCCCCCATCAATGCAGACAAGATGTCCCCCATCAATGCAGACAAGATGTCCCCTCATCAATGCAGACAAGATATGGAAGATGGTATCAAACATTGCAATGTTAAAACAAACATAAAATGTTCATCCAACAGTCGGACGATGTCCACCAATCAGTTGGATTATGTTCATCAAACAGTTGTACAATGTTCATCAAACAGTTGTACAATGTTCATCAAACAGTTGTACAATGTTCATCAAACAGACAGCAGTGCCAAGTAGTATAAAACCAAACGAATAAATCACTCGGTATATTTTTAATAAGATAATGACACGGTCCTCGCCAAGGACATCTCTCTGATAGCTGGAGAAGCCAACCTAGTCAAGCCAACCTAGTCAAGCCAACCTAGTCAAGCCAACCTAGTCAAGCCAACCTAGTCAAGCCAACCTAGTCAAGCCAACCTAGTCAAGCCAACCTAGTCAAGCCAACCTAGTCAAGCCAACCTAGTCAAGCCAACCTTATCAACCCAACCTAGTCAACCCTACCTAATCAACCCAACCTAATCAACAAAACCTAATCAACCCAACCTAATCAACCCAACCTAGTCAAGCCAACCTAGTCAAGTAAACGCAATCAACCCAACCTAATCAAGCCAACCTAGTAAAGCCAACCTAATCAACCCAACCTAATCAACCCAACTTAATCAACCCAACCTAGTCAAGCCAACCTAATCAACCCAACCTAGTCCAGCCAACCTAGTCAAGCCAACCTAGTCAAGCCAACCTAATCAAGCCAACCTAGTAAAGCCAACCTAATCAACCCAACCTAATCAACCCAACTTAATCAACCCAACCTAGTCAAGCCAACCTAATCAACCCAACCTAGTCCAGCCAACCTAGTCAAGTCAACCTAATCAACCCAACCTAATCAAGCCAACCTAGTAAAGCCAACCTAATCAACCCAACCTAGTCCACCCAACCTAGTCAAGCCAACCTAGTCAAGCCAACCTAATCAACCCAACATAGTCCAGCCAACCTAGTCAAGCCAACCTAGTCAAGCCAACCTAAACAACCCAACCTAATCAACCCAACTTAATCAACCCAACCTAGTCAAGCCAACCTAATCAACCCAACCTAGTCCAGCCAACCTAGTCAAGTCAACCTAATCAACCCAACCTAATCAAGCCAACCTAGTAAAGCCAACCTAATCAACCCAACCTAGTCCACCCAACTTAGTCAAGCCAACCTAGTCAAGCCAACCTAGTCAAGCCAACCTAATCAACCCAACCTAGTCCAGCCAACCTAGTCAAGCCAACCTAGTCAAGCCAACCTAATCAAGATTACCCCCCCCCTCCTTTTGTTTTTACTCCCCTTGTTAAAGGACAGATATGAGACAGAACCAAGCCCCCCTCCCCCCCACCCGCCATAACATTATTCTCACGTCTGGTGCTACACAAAGATTCGATCTTTGGATGAGATCGAATGTTTCATCAATTAAATGGGATCATCTTTTATTTTTGAGTTTTCTTTTCACTAATTTCTTAATGTCTTACCAACTTGGGACGTAAGGAACGTGTGTGTGTGTGTGGTGTGGGACTACTGGGGAATAGAGAGAGAAAGAGAGATAGAGGTTGAGAGAGAAAGAGAGAGAGGGAGAGAGAGTGAGGAGAGAGGGTGTGAGAGGCTTATTTCTTTCTGGAGGCAGCAATTTTGGTCCACCGAATAGAAAATGAAATCTGAAATTTGTACCACAAGGAGACGAGACAGCGACATACCACAGTAAAAACACAGTAGACTAAGTCTTGCCATTGGATCAAATACACAAGGACGAGAGAGTGAGGCTGACGAACTGAGTTCAAGCCCTTGGTCATCTTCACGCGTGAAGTACGAACACTAATGATAGGCTAAAACTTGCTTACCTGAGTCAGGTATAGCAGGGTTTTATTCGCATGAATATGTCTTATTATATAGGTCAAGTTTCAAAGTTGATTCATCAATATTTTCCTTGATTTTGTTTTATACTGTCTTTATCTGTTGACAACATTAGATGACAAGTTGTCCTATGCATTATTGAAGAATTGTGTTCGAATCCTGCACATTAGTTTGTCTCTGATCAATTGTGGATGCTAAAGAACACTAAAAATCCGTCGAAAACATGAAATAATAGTCACTAGACGATAAGGTTCACCACACTCTAGGTCACATGACTAGACGATAAGGTCCACTACACTTCAGGTCAAATGGCTATAGAGAATATTCTGGGGGACTCTAGTCAAGCGTATGTTAAAGACAATGCTGGCAGACGAGTACCTCGCGGAGAGATGATCACGCAACCTGACCAGTGTGACACGTGGGGGCTAGTGAGCTTAACTCTTCTCTCAGCGAATCGAGTAGAGAGTGAGGGTATCGTACTGACAAAAGTATCGTGTGGCTAGGAAGCCTATCTCTTCTCTTAGAGAATCGAATAGAGAGTGACAGGATCGTGCTGACATAAAAGTATCGTGTGGCTAGGAAGATTTTGCTTGGTGGCTGGCTGGGTGGCTAAACATTCGGACGGCTAACTGACTCACTTCCAGTCAAGATATCGACCTGCAGCTTGGCACCTAGCCTTGTTATCGATGACAACACATTCTTTCAGACGCCAAACTCAATCAGTTTTTTTTTCTAATTATTCAAGGGGAAGATAAAATTTTAAAAAATTCCCGATAACTGCACTAAATGTGATTCTTTCTTAAAAAAATATCGCAAGTGCGTTTGGTGCGTAATATTTTATTTTGTTTTTTTCTGAAATTGTGAAATTAGTCTGCTGTGTACTAGCGGTTGGGAATTAGAATATGAATGTAGTTCAGGGGCGTGAAAAAAAATGTGCGGTTGGGGGGGGGGGGGGTGATTGTTATAAACTGCGTGACTTGTATGCATGTTTTGTCAAAATATAGAACCAATGCTCGATATTACATTTATAAAGGATTTATGCGTAAAACTTACTTTTTTTAGTGGTTTTTTATTTTTTTGTTTGCGGGACAGATTTCTGAGTTTGTGGGGGGGGGGGGGGGGGGGGAATTGATTTCGACAACCAACCCCCCCCCCCCCCCACAAAAAAAATAAAAAGAAAAATAGATAAATAAATAAGGATAAAGTAAATAATAAATTTAAAAATAAGAAAAGTATTTTAAAATGAAAAGGATTTTCTTTTTTAAAATGTTGAATTCATGCCCCGTTTTAAAACGCGCAGACATGTTCTTTGATTGACAGCCCCATGATAACTGGGTTCCAGCCCCTCCAGCCAACCCAACATCACGAGCAGCATCTCTTTATCGCACGTGTTTTTACTGTGAAGTGCTTGGATGAAACCCATCAAGAGAAAACATTGTTTAATTCAACCTGGTCTCAGAAATATCAGATTTTCCCCTCAAAATTCAAGAGCCTTAACTTTGAGAGACCCCCTACCCCTTTGCGTTTTTGCGCCCCCCTTTCCCCATTTTTGCATTCAAAGTAGATGGCTTTCATACTTTTCCATATTATATATTTTGGCACCCAGACCTATCCGTGACCTCCTTGGGTTGCAAGACACATGGGACGGCTCTGACAAAAACCCATGATGTCGTTGTGGCGAGGGAGAGGTAAATAGGAAAGGAGTTTGGGACATAATGTATGGTCAGTGACGAATAATCTATGCCACGGCTTTCTACAGCAACAAAAAGGATCGGCTTTGAGGGTATTGCAAAGTTTAACTTTTTTAAAAATGTAAAAATTACGTCATCATTTTTGTTTTAAAATTAATAAACCAGGGAAACTGTTACTGTCCTAGATAAGGTTGTGGGTAGGTGGGGGCTGGATGAGAGTTATTTATACTTGTAGTATGTCAAGTGAGATGGGGATGGTTGATACGGTTAGCAATGTTTTTTTTTTCTTGTTAGGTGTTGGATGGACGGCAAAATCGTCTACATATTTATGATTCTGTAGTTGGTCGGTTCAATAACTTTTCACACACCTTACATTGCTGCATGGGAAGATTTGTACAAAGGAAGCTATATAAGGAGATGAAATCAATTATGTAAATGCAGTTTTTTTTAAAATAAGTACTTTGATTCAAATATATATATTGGGAAATAGCTGATGCGACTATGGCATAACTATCCCGTTCTTTGTTTTTTAGACTTAAAAATGAGATTTTATATGTTATCAGTGATGATTTCTCAGTAGATATCTTTTATACTTAGGCGCCATTAGCGGCATACTGGATGATTTTTATTTAAATTAGGGACTTTAAATTATTAAATCCCCAACATTTGTGTGGCATTCCTTTGGCCGGTGTTTCCGAAAGTGGGGCCCAAAGGCGGGCAATTAGATTGTTTAAAGGGGCTATTGGAAAATGAGCTATCTTTAATTTGTAAACCAATCGTCTACTTACGATTTAACTTGTATTTTGAAGAAAGAGCAACATTAAAGTCTCTATTTTTTGCTCATACTGCAACTGCCAATCGTACTCTTGAGGCTAGTTATGAAATTTCTTTACTCATTGTTAAATCTGGGAAAATAATACTATAGGAGAGAATTTCATCAAAACACGAATATCAGCATTTCTTAAAACGGTTCTGGAAAAAAAATGACAAAGACATGAAAGCTATGCCACTCGGTAACACTACTGTTAACAGAATAATAGACGAAATGAGTGAAGATATTGAAATACAAATTGTTAAAATGCTGAAAACGAGAAAATTCTCAGTGGAAATGGATGAATCAACTGAGAGACAGTGAGGCTGTATTGATAACTTTCGTAAGATATATTGATGAAGGGTATTTTGCTGAAGAAATTTACTTCTGCAATTCATTAAAAAGCACTACTACCACCAACGATATATATTTATAATAAGCTAAAAAAATTACTTAGATGTCAATAAAATACCAATGAAAAATATAACACCTTTTTGCTGCATTTAGCGCTCCTAGTATGATGGGCAAAAAAGGGCTGCTCAAAATTGATAAAAGATGAGTATCTAGAAATGATACTGGTACAATGTGTTATTCGCAGGGACAAGTTAGTGGCTAAAAACATTTCGCGTGTTCTAAATGAAGTACTAAATTCATTTATAAAGTGTATCAATGCTATTAAAGCTAATGCCAAATGTGAACGTCTCGTCAAGCTATTTTGTGAAGAACAAAATGCCCACTATGTGAGACTTTTACCTCACACTGAAGTAAGATGGTTTTCGAAAGGGAATTGCTAGAAAATATTTATGGAACTAATTGGTACTCTTGGGATTTTTTAAAGTGATAAACTTGATATGAAGTATCTGTAAACGGTCGATGGTAAAGCATTTGTGAGTTATTTAACCGATTTCTTTGGAAAAACTAAATATATTACACAACCAACTTCTAAGAGCAAAAAAAAAAACTCTTGTCGACGCAAAAGCGAAGACATTTGATTCATTACTTTTTTGAATTATGTCAGAAATGTTACAAATTTTTTTGGAAAGTTTCATTGGCTCCAAAAATGTGAAGTGACTGATACCGCTATACTTCTTATTGTCGATCATCTGGCAATGTTCCAGCAGACTGGAGAACAGCGCATGTCATCCCAATCTACAAGAAAGTTTAGCATCCGACCCTGCCAATTATCGTCCGATATCCCTCACCAGCGTAGTATGCAAATTATTGGAGCACATACTCGTAAGCGCAGTCATGAAGCATCTTGAAAGCAAAAAAGATACTCAATGACTGTCAGCATGGCTTCAGAGTAAAAAGATCATGTGAGACCCAGCTCCTTGAGTTTGTTGAAGACTTGATGACAAATCTAGAAAACAGCAAGCACACTGATGTGCTGTTGATGGACTTCTCGAAGGCCTTTGACCGTGTCAATCATAGTTTGCTTCTACACAAACTTCAGAGATATGGGATCCAAGGCACTACTAAAACATGGATCTCTAGCTTCCTCAACAACCGATGTCAAGCAGCAGTGGTGGACGGTACAAGCTCGTCTTTTGTCAGTATTAAGTCAGGGGTCCCACAGGGCTCGGTGCTAGGCCCCTGTTTGTTCCTAGCAATAATCAATGACCTTCCCGAGAAACTGACATCCCACGCAAGACTGTTTGCAGATGACACAGCGGTATATAGGACGATCGCCAACAGATCTGACCAGGACCAGCTGCAACAGGATCTCAATCGGTTAGCTGAGTGGGAGGCGAGCTGGGACATGGAATTTCATCCGGCCAAGTACTAGACACTGTCAGTCTCTAGAAGCTGTACTGCTCTACACTAGCACTATGAATTGCATGGCCATTTGCTTGAGTAAGTTTCCTCCGTAAGGTACCTGGGTGTTACCATTCAAAGAGAGGTCCGCTGGGACGAGCATATTAACAATGTGTGCAACCAGGCAAACAAGACCCTGGGGTTCTTAAGGCGTAATCTAAAGATCAGCAACTCCAGTGTGAAAAAAAGAGCCTATAAAGCCTTTGTCCGGCCGCTTTTAGATTATGCATCTTCACCCAGAAGAGCATCGACAGGTTGGAGGCAGTACAGCGAGGGGCAGAACGCTTTGTCCTGAACCGCTACAGGAATATCTCTAGTGTTGGTAGCATGCTGGAAACACTGGGCTGGTCACTATTGGAGGACGACGACGACTATCCAGGCTCTCCATGATTTACAAGATAAATAATGGGCTAGTCCACTGCCTTGGCATCCACTCGTCTCTCTCCCCCATAGATAGCGACGAGGCCATGACAGGCAGTTCCGGCTCATACCAGCAAGAAGCCAGTATAGCAACTGCTCATTCCTGCCAAAGACAATCAGGGACTGGAATAAGCTTTCAAAAGGAACAGTTGAGGCGACAACACTGGACTCATTTGCGTCTAGTGCCTCAGGCCTTCCAACCCCCTAGTATATGATACCCTCATTCAGTTACTCTTGTAACCAGTGAAATATCCTCATCAACACCGGGCACCGAAACATTGCATTTCCCATCTACATTCATAGGAGCCATAGTGGGTCCTTAATATATAGAAGAAGAAGATCTGAAAATTCTATCGGCTGATTTAAAAGAAAGTTTTCTGACTTAAAACAAATTAATCTTCCAACATGGATGATGCAACCAATGTTAGTGGATTTGTCTAATATTTCAACTATGCAGCATCAAGAAGAGCTCGCAGACATGCAAAATTATGAGTCAGTTAAAACTTTATTTCATATAAAAGGAGCGATGATATGGCTTTGTGAGCAATCAAGAATCAAATGTCCAAAGTCAACCAAATGTGCAAGACAGCTATTGTTGCCGTTTCCATCTTCAAATTTAGCTGAATGTGGATTTAGTGCCACGTATCCGGAAATTTGATCGAAAGAAATTTGGTCGACTGAAAATTGAGCGACGGAAATTTGATCGAACGGAAATTTGGTCGAAACTTTTTTTTAGTGTATTCGTTAAAATTTTGCGTCAAATTTCTTTTTGAACGCATTATTTTGTTTTACTATAAAGTATAGTGCGTTCAAAAAGAAATTTGACGAACATTTTAACGTCTGAACTAAAAACAAGATTCGACAAAATTTCCGTTCGATCAAATTTCCGTCGATCATTTTCCGTCGACGAAATTTCTTTCGATCAAATTTCCGGTAACCGAATGTGGATTTAGTGCCATAAATGATTTGTTGCCCCCCACCCAAATAAAAATGAAATCGGCTGGTATAACACAACTGGGAGATTTAAAACTGAAGCTAACTAAATTGGAACCTAACATAAAATCCATTTGCAGCAAGCATCAAGCACAAACATCTTACTAAATTTAAATGATAAATAATTACTAATAATTAAAAGAATATAGAAAAATCTTTCATTAAAATTATTTCCAACTTGAATTTCAGTTCTCTGTTAAATGTTTTGAAAATTTGCGTACCTTGTTTCCTCACTAATTGCCAAGTGATTTCTTCCTAAACTCTATCATTTAAGTTTCTTCAGTGAACAACCCTATTTTTGAATATTAAAAAATGTGTATATGATACTTAGGGGGCATATGAATTTTAGAAACGCTTAGGCGGGGCATAGCACCAAAGAAATGTTGGGAAAACTGCCTAAGACTGACACCACGACCTCAATGCCCACACTAACTGACAACATAAAAATGGCGTTACGAATGATGTCCCCTTGCTATTTTTTTCCCTTGTTTTTATGTGTGTTTATTTCCTTGAACACCGGCCTTCTGGCCAGGGCTTACTGCCCCCAGTAATGGGCTGACAACTGCTGTCCACAGGGCTCGTGCTTTAATTACACCCTGCACGCGCACGGATGCTTAATGTGGCAGACGACCTGTTTACAATGAAAATATATCACTCCTGAGTCCTGCCCTCTTGAGGATTAAAATACTTTATAATTTAATCTGGCGACTTTTCGATTTCTGGTCAGTTTTGGACTCAACAAAGTAACACATCAACAAAGTAGCACATCAACAAAGTAACACATCAACAAAGTAGCACATCAACAAAGTAACACATCAACAAAGTAACCCATCAACAAAGTAACACATCAAAATGTGTGTATTACAAATAATTCAGACTTGAGAATTTAATTAAAGCGTCTTCAAGGATTTAGAAACAGAAATTTTTATTTCCTTCCCCCCACACCCGATGTCTTTGTATTCGACTTCGTTTTATCGTTACCATTCTCAGGGAAAATGTGGGCCGAAATGAGAAGATTTCGTCAATGTTCACCTTATCGTTGCGTATCATGAAGAGATTATTACTTCACAAACTAATAATACACAAGTGAGAGAGAGAGGAAAAAAAAGGCCACCGTATTGATATTCGTTCTTTAAACTTTATGGATGAGGTTGTTTCCTGCTCGTGGTCTGCTGTAGCTGGTGGAAGTACTTGGAAGGCCGCGTGTGATGTAATAGACTCAAAGACAGAGGCATTCTCAGGGGTGGGTGACGACTCCGAGGAGGGTTAGCGAGGGCGAGACGTGTGCCAAAATTCTTCCCGTGGCGATGTGGCGGCTGTAAAATAAGATATGCGAGGCAAAGAAAACGCGACGAGGAAGAGGCCGGGAGAAGATGACTGGGATTGAGAAGA
This sequence comes from Omphiscola glabra, assembly GCA_964017045.1. Taxonomy (NCBI): domain Eukaryota; kingdom Metazoa; phylum Mollusca; class Gastropoda; family Lymnaeidae; genus Omphiscola; species Omphiscola glabra. The sequence goes on along the minus strand of OZ024796.1, from coordinate 31,289,250 downwards.
GGAGATGGAGTGGGGAGTATAGGAGGTCGAGAAGTGGAGTGAGCGGATTGTGAGGCAATTTTGGGAATAAGAGGGGAATGGCTATGTGGAATGGAGAGAGAAATAGTTAGGCAATGCAGGAGTAGAGGGCATTAGTGAGGCTTTGTGAGAGTGGCTAGCGGGGGAATTGTGAGACAATCGGAATGAAAGGGAAATAGTGAGGGAATGGGAATAAGAGGGGAATAGGAAATCAATATGAGTATGAAGACAGGGAAACGGAGGTATTGAGGGAATGGAGTGAGGGCAATATTGAAGCAATGAATGAATAAGAGAGAAACAGTGTGGGAATGGGAATAAGAGGGGAATAGAAAAGCTATCGGGGAGTTGAGGTGGCAAAAATAAGCCAATGTAGCGATTGCTGAGACTTATTGTTGGGGGGCGGGGGGGGGGGGGGCACACCCTGCATACTCTAACATATTCAACATTCCCAGAAACATTTTACAGACATTGGTTCACGGCTATTTTAAGTCTTTCTATAGCATGATAATTTTAATGGAAAATAAGTGTGTGCGCGCCCCAGGGGGGGGGAGGGGGGCGGGGGGGAGAGATGAGGGGGGGGGGGACTCTAAAACGTTACAATTCCAGGTTCTTGGATATTTCCATTATCGATTTAAGCCTTAAGCTAGTTAAAAGTCTATTTCCACGGCAATGTAATGTCGATAAATTACAGGCGGTTTTATTTAGTTTGCTATTATTAGAAGCTGAGTGACTCGATTTGGCGTCGTCAGAGATTAAATAAAAATAATATTCAGGGGACGATCTAGTCGAAACATGAGAATGACTTTTTAAAAAAAAGACAGCACAATTGCATAAATAAAATATTAGTTATAAAGAATAAAATAAACTTTGTATGAACTGACATTATTTTATTTCCTATAAATATCCGGGGCCAACTGCCTGGGTCTTCCACCCTACCAAACCTAACCCCTCACCCCAACCCTAAACCCCACTCTCACATCTTTAACACCTCCCCCTGTTCCCCCCCCCCCCCAAAATCGCATCCCCCCAAATTATTCATCTGTTCTTAGAGCGTTCTTGTGACTATCTGGAAACTGTCGAGGAACTGCCGAGGAACCTGTCTAAGGACAGCCGAGGAACCTGTCGAGGGACTGCCGAGAAACTTATGCGCATTGTTCAATGAAGATTGCGGCGACCTCTTTGAGTTCTTGCCAAGCACCGGGGCCATGCGCCAAACTTCCGTTCTATATCGGGGGGCCCCCATTCATAATAGGGGCTTGAGTGTTTACCTTGATGCTAGCCTTTATCAGATAAAAGCAGACAATAATAGAGAACCTCTTATATCGACAGGTGACGTTAGGAGGAGTTTTATTTGGCCTCTTCGTAGGTGTGTTTTTAAGCTCTGCGTAGATGGTGTTGGCGTAGGGGGATAGGTTTCATTGTCTTGTTAGTGGATGGCGTGGATATATGTGCTCGCATGGCAGGTTGTGGATATATGTGCTCGCATGGCAGGTTGTGGATATATGTGCTATCATGGGAGGTTGTGGATATATGTGCTATCATGGGAGGTTGTGGATATATGTGTTCTTTGGAAGGTTGTGGATATATGTGTTTTCATGGAAGGTTGTGGATAGATGTGCTCTCATGGAAGGTTGTGGATATATGTGCTCTCATGGGAGGTTGTGGATATATGTGTTCTTTGGAAGGTTGTGGATATATGTGCTCTCATGGAAGGTTGTGGATATATGTGTTCTCATGGGAGGTTGTGGATATATGTGTTCTCGTGGGAGGTTGTGGATATATGTGCTATCATGGGAGGTTGTGGACAGGGCCGACCCTAACAATTGCGGGGCCCTATGGGAAACGGATTGCGCGGGGCCCTTTCTGGGTAGTAATAAGGATAATAAGTGGAAATTAAGATTTTGTATTAGAAAATAAATTCGGAGCTGGGCCTATGAAAATGCGGGGCCCATTGCGGCTGCATAGGTTGCAATGGCCTAAGGCCGGCCCTGGTTGTGGATATATGTGTTCTCATGGGAGGTTGTGGATCATGTAGGAGGGTGTTGATGTAGCTGTTCATGTGACAGGGTGTGAGAACAAATATTAATGGGAGAGGGTGTTGAAATAGGTATTCACGTGGGAGGGTATTGATACAGGTGTTCAAGGGGGAGGGAGTGGATACGGGTGATTATTTGCTAGGGTGTTGATATATGTGTTCATGTGTGTGGTTGTGTGTTATAGTACATTGTGGAGCGTAGCTTATTTTACAACTACACAGCATTTTTCTGCTCAGTAATTATTTATTTCTTTATTTGACTAAATGATGTCCCTGAAACTGACGTCACCGTGTGACTGTGTTCCCCGCTCCTGTCCTGGCTGGCGACAATTGTTTACATTCACATGCGTTCGAACTTGTTCTCAAGAATGTCAATAGGCGACGCGATTTCTAGATTTTCTGTACTAGAACGTTTGGATTAAATTCTTATACAAAGCACACCAGGGTTTCTTATCAGATAGAGTTTCTGAGGCCTAGATTTTCTTATAGATATAAAATAGACATGCGATACGCTTATAATATTGTGTGTTTAAATTAATACTTCCATTTTGTGGATTGTAACTGTTTTTCCACTTGCTATAAGTGGATACACTTTTTAGTGTCTGTACTTGAATTTGTGTTTGTAGATAAATTTATTTATATGATTAAATAAAATGTTAGTATCAGTAGCGTTGCGAACTGATAGAACAGAGTTTTAGTACGTAGTTTGTCTACCATTAACAGAGTATTAATCTTTATAGCCATAACGGTATTTAACATTGTGGATATAGGTATTCGTGGGAGAAGGTGTGCATAGCGGTGTTCATGATGAAAATAAAGATGACACCCCCCCCCCCCCAAAAACACACACACTTGCATCCCCATCCTAAACAGTAGTTAATAAATACGAACAAAAACTCAGCATTATCCTGTTCTAACTTCATTTCCTGCGTGACGTCATGTGCTCATTTCAATATTTTCGGGATTTCCCTAGAAAATAACCTTAAACCCTTTCCTCTACGAACATTATTTGTTGATCTATTTGTGACATTTGTTTTAAAATAATTAGCGTTAATTTTACCATATAATAATGGAAGATAAATAGATCGAGTATCCAGTAACCTTAAAATATTATATTTTAGTTGTAATTATTGCCTAAAAAATCAAAAGACTCTGGTAGTTACTTTCAAAACATTTATGAAACTATATAATCAGACATTGAAACCCACACACAAAGTCATAATCAGACATTGAAACCCACACACAAAGTCATAATCAGACATTGAAACCCACACACAAAGTCATATTCAGACATTGAAACCCACACACAAAGTCATAATCAGACATTGAAACCCACACACAAAGTCATAATCAGACATTGAAACCCACACACAAAGTCATAATCAGACATTGAAACCCACACACAAAGTCATAATCAGACATTGAAACCCACACACAAAGTCATAATCAGACATTGAAACCCACACACAAAGTCATAATCAGACATTGAAACCCACACACAAAGTCATAATCAGACATTGAAACCCACACACAAAGTCATAATCAGACATTGAAACCCACACACAAAGTCATAATCAGACATTGAAACCCACACACAAAGTCATAATCAGACATTGAAACCCACACACAAAGTCATAATCAGACATTGAAACCCACACACAAAGTCATAATCAGACATTGAAACCCACACACAAAGTCATAATCAGACATTGAAACCAAAATATGTTTCGAAAGAATAAGAAAGCTATCTTTTTTTTTTTTTTATGTGTGCCAGTGGTTTAAATACGATATGGTAGTGCCAAATTCAATCTTATAGAAGTGTGTTTCCATTCATTCTTATAGAGGTGTGTTTCCATTCAATCTTATAGAGGTGTGTTTCCAGAGAGGCAGACATGTTATCGAAGCGCACTGTCTCACCCGACTCTCATGGTGTTACCATTGCCCATCTTGCGAGTTCAACTCTGCATATCGCGTGCACCTCTCGCGAGCTCCACACTGCATATCTCGCACACGCCGTCTCTAGTGAGCTCCCTGGGCGGGTAAATAAGGTTTGTTTTTACGATACCCCAACGAGGTGCTAAACTCTAGAATGTATACACACGATGGGGATGGCGCGGGTGTCTTGCACCCTCTCCCCGCCCTCCACCCCAACCCGCCCTGCCCCTCACACCCACCATCCACCCCGAGCCGCACTCCACCCATACCGCACTCCACCCCGACCCTCACTCCACCCCCGACCCACACTCCACCCATCCCCACCCTCCACCCCCGACCCGCACTCTACCCATACCGCACTCCACATCCGACCCTCACTCCACCCCCGACCAGCCCTCCACCTCCAACAAATGGTTGAAATGTGTGTGTGTGTTTGTTTGTGTGTATGTGTGTGTGTGTGTGTTGGCCTTAAGATCGAATCTATTGGCAGGAAATGAAACAGATAAAAACGATTTATTTAATGCGTGATACAGCAACAACCGGTCGCGTGCTGGGCGTCTGCTCGACTTTTGATGTGTGTCTGCGCGTGCGTATGTTTGCATTCCTCTCGTGGTTGATCAGGGAGGCAACTGTTTGACCCAACGAGCAGGTGTCACAAGGGGAATAGGGGAAGTGGGAAGAGATGACGGGTATCGGTCGGTGGTGGAGGTAACAAGTTTGGGAAGTGGTTAGAATAACCCATAGGCTGAACTCGAAAGTGGGAAATTTTAATAAATGGACAAAATGTGGGAAACATAAATAAATGGATAGAAAGTGGGGAAACATAAATAAATGGAAAGAAAGTGGGGAAACATAAATAAATGGAAAGAAAGTGGGGAAACATAAATAAATGGACAGAAAGTGGGAAACTTAAATAAATGGACAGAAAGTGGGGAAACATAAACAAATGGACATAAAGTGGGGAAACATAAATAAATGGACAGAAAGTGAGAAAACAGAAACTGTGTGACAGTGGAAATCAATCAAACAATATCAACAGCGAATGATAGACGCCTCCCTTTAAAATTAAAAGCTCGCTTCGTCACTTTTTCACTCAGTGCTATGAATATGTCTTGGTTTTTCCTTGTGGGGGGACGGGGGGCTGCTTTGAAGCCGAAACAGGGTGAACTAGAAACTATATATATATATATAGTATATATATATATGAAATTATTGTCACGCCTTATTTAAACCAAACATTTAGACTCCAACCACCCATTCAATAGAATGGTAAACATATTCATCAAATTTTTTAAAATTTCCTTTTGTAATTTTTAATTAAAGAGCACCACCATACAACTGAGACCCGCTGGTACAGTCAATCAACATATGGGAGACAAATGTTGAGAGAAAGATGGAAAGATACACAAGGAGTGAACACGGGTGGTGATGGGAACAAAAGGTGCAAATAGTTCAGAGCAGGGAACTGGTAGAAAAAGCCGTTGAACGAAAAGGATGGTTGACAAAATTAGGTGGTTCTCAAGTGTAAGGGTAGTGGCCGAGAGTTGGGTGGGGAATAAAGAAAGGGGGTGGTAGCTCACTTGATTGGAGATCTATCGAAAATTTTCCTAGGAAGTCTGACAAAATAAGAGCAGATGAAATGAAAATTTGGCCCCCAGTCAAGGTCATATTGGCAAAATTTCAAGGTCATAATTTTGTAAACACGACTCGGGTGCACTGTTAACCCATAACATTCCCTGTAGAAACTAAAGAGTTTACCAGAAATGAACATGGCTGTGAAAGGTTTACCAGAAATGAACATTACTGTAAAAGGTATACCAGAAATGAACATGGCTGTGAAAGGAATACCAGACATAAACATGGCTGTGTAAAGGTTTAACATAAATGAACATGGCTGTGAAAGGTTTACGATACATGACATTGGCTGTGAAAGGTTTACCAGACATCAACATGGCTGTGAAAGATTTATCAGAAATGAATATTGCTGAGTAGGTTTTACCAGACATGAAAATGCCTGTGACAAAGTTTGCAAAAAATAAACATGACTGTGAAAGGTTTACCAGACATCAACATGGCTGTGAAATGTTTACCAGACATGAACATGGCTGTGACAGGTTTACCAGACATGAACATGGCTGTGACAGGTTTACCAGAAATGAACATGGCTGTCAAAGGTTTACAAGAAATGAGCATGGCTGTCAAAGGTTTACCAGAAATGAACATGTATAAGTATAGGATCTCATGGTCACGTCCATCGCCACCCAAGCACAATATCTCATGGTCACGTGTCCACTACCACCCAAGCACAGTATATCATGGTCACGTGTCCATTCGAGAATTCACAGTAGGTTATCTGCCCTTTTAATTCGATAATTAATTAACACCTCTGATATGATAATTACCTGAACCCAATACATCAGTTAGTTACCTACCCCTCACATCCGTCAGTTACCTACCCCTCACATCCGTTAGTTACCTACCCCTCACATCCGTCAGTTACCTACCCCTCCCATCAGTTAGTTACCTACCCCTCACATCAGTTAGTTAACTACCCCTCACATCCGTTAGTTACCTACCCCTCACATCCGTTAGTTACCTACCCCTCACATCCGTTAGTTACCTACCCCTCACATCCGTTAGTTACCTACCCCTCACATCCGTTAGTTACCTACCCCTCACATCAGTTAGGTACCTACCCCTCACATCCGTTAGTTACCTACCCCTCAGATCCGTTAGTTACCTACCCCTCACATCCGTTAGTTACCTACTCCTCACATCCGTCAGTTACCTACCCCTCCCATCAGTTAGTTACCTACCCCTCACATCCGTTAGTTACCTACCCCTCACATCAGTCAGTTACCTACCACTCACATCCGTTAGTTACCTACCCCTCACATCCGTTAGTTACCTACCCCTCACATCCGTTAGCTACCTACCCCTCACATCCGTTAGTTACCTACCCCTCACATCCGTTAGTTACCTACCCCTCACATCAGTTAGTTACCTACCCCTCACATCCGTTAGTTACCTACCCCTCACATCCGTTAGTTACCTACCCCTCACATCCGTTAGTTACCTACCCCTCACATCCGTCAGTTACCTACCCCTCCCATCAGTTAGTTACCTACCCCTCACATCCGTTAGCTACCTACCCCTCACATCAGTTAGTTACCTACCCCTCACATCCGTTAGTTACCTACCCCTCACGTCCGTTAGTTACCTACCCCTCACATCCGTTAGTTACCTACCCCTCACATCCGTTAGCTACCTACCCCTCACATCCGTTAGTTACCTACCCCTCACAACCGTTAGCTACCTACCCCTCACATCCGTTAGTTACCTACCCCTCACATCCGTTAGCTACCTACCCCTCACATCCGTTAGCTACCTACCCCTCACATCCGTTAGCTACCTACCCCTCACATCCGTCAGTTACCTATCCCTTATATCCTTCAGTTACGTATCCCCTTATACCCGTCAGTTACATATCCCATTATATCCATCAGTCATAAATCACTTATGTCCGTCGGTAAATCTTCTTGCTTTTTAATGCTGCGCCAGACAGGGGATTGCAATCGGACGTTTCCATAGGCAGTTGGATCAGTTGTGTTATATTGTGTGTGCCAATTGATGTAAACGATTTTTATCAAAGACGAGAGAGAGAGTTCTGGGCGTGGTTTAAATGTAATAATTGCAATACTAAATTCTCTAATTGTTTGCAAACTTTCGGTTTCAAATTACACGCCTTGGCGAAAGAAGAAAGGTAACTCCACAATTTTAAAAAATAAATTTATATAGTGGAGTTATCTCACATGATAGTACCAAGGGGAAGGCAATAATGAAATCACATTAGAGCTACATTAGTATTAGCATGGAGCTTTCCCACTGTCATACCTTAGCTTACAATAAAGTAAGAGGGTGGCTGTAGCAGAGGCAGTAGGTAGCTACAATAGAGGCATGGGGTAGAGAATTGAGTAGCATAACTTGGGTTAATGCCGACCCAAGGGAGTAAGAGTTTTGCACCCCCTTTTCTCTATGCGAGTGGGATAATAAGTGGGATAAGAAGTGGGATAAGAAGTGGGATAAGTTTTGGGATAAGAAGTGGGATAAGGAGACATGTTAACTATAACAGAGGTAGGAGTTAGCTATAATAGGGGCAGAAGTTAGCTCTCACAAGGGCAAAGGTTAGCTATAATAGAGGCAGAGGTTAGCTATAATAGAGGCAGAGGTTAGCTATAATAGAGGCAGAGGTTAGCAAATATCAACTCAGAGGTTAGATAAGTAGAAGAAAAAAATGAACTATAATTGTTATTTTTTCAAATGTGTTAAAGTGTCAGACTGCCACCATTTACTAGTTCAAAAGAGATTAAAATATTGCAAATATAATTTTTGTTCTAGCTCCATTGATAATATCATTGTTCGTTTTCCCTCCAGTTTAAAACCACATCCACGTCCTCCACCCGGTTACCGCCATCGTGAGAACCGCTGCTTCAATGAGTTGAAATGACATTCCTTCTGCTTCTAAATAACTCTTCTAATCGCCCTCGCCATCATGCTAGTGCCTGACCTTCCCGCTAATTTCATTTTCCTTGACGCTACCTTTGCAGACTTCAACTTCAGAGGCATCCGAGTCATCTCCCCCGCCGCGTTCAAATTCATTCGTTTCACGTTATTTACGGGTGCACTTTTTTACGTTTCTGGGTTGTTGTTTTTTTTAAAAAGTTTTTTTTGTCCCCACTGCTGCCAATAATTCCAAATTGTTGCTTAAAGAAGTGCCCTGGTGCAGGGTGGAAAACAGAGTTCGCGTTTGTTTCATTTTAACAGCGCATTTTGATTTTTATGATGATGTTCTGTGGAGAGATGTTGACCATCGAGGATTCTCAAATTATGAAAAGTGACACATGTCGGGCGGTCACAATATTCAGACAAGAAGGATGATGTTGTCATGACACAACATACAGACAAGCACGTTGACATTGTCATGTCACAATATACAGACAAGCAGGTTGACGTTGTCATGTCACAATATACAGACAAGCAGGTTGATGTTGTCATGTCACAATAAACAGACAATCAGGTTGATGTTGTCATGTCACAATATACAGACAAGCAGGTTGATGTTGTCATGTTACAATATTCAGACAAGCAGGCTGATGTTGTCATGTCACAATATACAGATATATAAGTTTTAGAAGAATGCGAAATGTGCTGTTATTAAATACGTCAAACTAGGGCATATCAAATCTATTCAACTGGGGCATATCAAATCTATTCAACTGGGGCATATCAAATCTATTCAACTGGGGCATATCAAATCTATTCAACTGGGGCATATCAAATCTATTCAACTGGGGCATATCAAATCTATTCAACTGTGGCATATCAAATCTATTCAACTGGGGCATATCAAATCTATTCAACTGGGGCATATCAAATCTATTCAACTGGGGCATATCAAATCTATTCAACTGGGGCATATCAAATCTATTCAACTGGGCATATCAATTCAACTAAAACTCTTTAATTCAACTAGGGCACATCAATTCCATAGGGCAGATCAATTCCACTAGGGCGCATCAATTCAACCAGGACACACCAATTTAACTGGGCACATCATATTTTTGCAATCAGACTATGGGCACATCATATTTTTGCAATCAGACTATGGGCACATCATATTTTTGCAATCAGACTATGGGCACATATCGGAAAAAATGATTGAGTTTCATGTCATAAAACTTCACAAACGGTTGAAACTGTTACAACTGTTTGGCTTTACAACAAGAAAGTGTACATCTGTCAATGGTGTACATCTGTCAATGGTGTACACGCGGAGTAAAGTGGTGTGCCTGAATGTACCTGTAACAATAAACTATAGAGTTACACGTCATAAAACTTTCACACACCGGAACAACAGTAACTATTACGCTGGTATATCATCAAAGTTTGCGTGTGCCAATGGCGTACACACAATAACTATGTGCAGAGAACAATATTTGTACACTCACAACAGAGTGGTGTACACGCAACTAACTGGTGCTTAACGTCAGAAATCAAATTCTACCCCCCACCCCCTTTTAAAAACCTACCAACCCCCAACAGACCCCCCCCCCCTCCCTAACACAGACAGGACCACCACACTTAAGAAAAGAATTCCACCAGCAAAAGTCTGGCATTGATTGAAGATTAAATCAGAATGGTGTCCTTCCCGGAAATTGGAGGTCAGCATTTTTTCTAGGAAGCCTTCCTCTTTCTTCGTAATTCTTCTATATAATTTTTTTTTTTTTGGGGGGGGGGGGGAGGGGGGAATGAAAATAAAATTGGGTTCAAGGAGTCGTCTGTGATTCTGGAGCTTCTATTTCGAGGGGGGGTTGGGAGATGTGACTGCAGCAGGGTCAAAGGCAACCATTAAAAGATGAAGGCAGTTTTTAAAACAAAGGGCAAGGACAGTTGGATCATTTAAATTAAATGTCGTTCGATTATCTTCCCTTTCCATATAGGTGCCCCATGTTGATCAGAAGTAAAAAATATTTGGCGCCACACTTAAGGCTCATAAAGCACAATGTCCAGTCAGTGGTTACCGTTGACTATAGTAAAATTCACTATTCTGTAATATAGCCACGTACGTCATCCTTGTATAAATATATTAACAATCTGACGCAATGATCAGAGACATTCCAAACAAGCGATTACAATAATAATTCATGCGAGTGAATCCATTTCAGGCAATTTCTCATGTGAGTCAATCCATCAACGTTGCTTATTAAATGACTGCATTTGAGAACTCATCCCCAGAGAACGACCCGATCGGTTTTATATGATGGCAGTGACTACATTTTAGGATACATTCCATGTCAGCGCCCTATATATATTTCATGTGGGTAATCATAATTTAGGTGTTTTACCCATTTATGTATAAAGATCATGAGAGTTAATCCCTATCAAGGACATATTCAATTTAAGTGTCCACCATAAATATTAAATGTCAATTACTCATTTTCAGGATATATCCCATATACGCTTCTACCACATATTTTTATGTGAGTGACTCCATAAATCTACATATTCAAATTTTGTTTCAAGCATATTTTCTACTGTAAAGAAAATTGTGGCTGTATGGCGAGGCGAAGACAGGACAGATATTGTCAGTGTGTCATTGTGGCTGTATGGCGAGGTGAAGACAGGACAGATATTGTCAGTGTGTCATTGTGGCTGTATGGCGAGGTGAAGACAGGACAGATATTGTCAGTGTGTCATTGTGGCTGTATGGCGAGGTGAAGACAGGACAGATATTGTCAGTGTGTCATTGTGGCTGTATGGTGAGGTGAGGACAGGACAGATCTGGCCAGCGTGTCATTGTGGCTGTATGGCAAGGTGAAGATTGGACAGATATTGCCAGTGTGTCATTGTGGCTGTATGGCCAGGTGAAGACAGGACAGATATTGCCAGTTTGTCATTGTGGCTGTATGGCGAGGTGAAGACAGGACATATATTGCCAGTTTGTCATTGTGGCTGTATGGCGAGGTGAAGACAGGACAGATATTGCAAGTGTGTCATTGTGGCTGTAGGGCGTGGTGAAGACAGGACAGATATTGCCAGTGTGTCATTGTGGCTGTAGGGCGTGGTGAAGACAGGACAGATATTGCCAGTGTGTCATAGTGGCTGTATGGCGTGGGAAGACAGGAGAGATATTTCCAGTGTGTCATTGTGGCTGTATGGCGAGGTGAAGACAGGACAGATATTGCCAGTGTGTCATAGTGGCTGTATGGCGTGGGAAGACAGGACAGATATTTCCAGTGTGTCATTGTGGCTGTATGGCGAGGTGAAGACAGGACATATATTGCCAGTGTGTCATAGTGGCTGTATGGCGAGGTGAAGACAGGACATATATTGCCAGTGTGTCATTGTGGCTGTATGGCGAGGTGAAGACAGGACAGATATTGCCAGTGTGTCATAGTGGCTGTATGGCGAGGTGAAGACAGGACAGATATTTTCAGTGTGTCATTGTGGCTGCATGGCGAGGTGAAGACAGGACAGATATTGCCAGTGTGTCATTGTGGCTGTATGGCCAGGTGAAGACAGGACAGATCTGGCCAGTGTGTCATTGTGGCTGTATGGCGAGGTGAAGACAGGACAGATATTGCCAGTGTGTTATTGTGGCTGTAGGGCGAGGTGAAGACAGAACAGATCTGGCCAGTGTGTCATTGTGGCTGTATGGCGAGGTGAAGACAGGACAGATATTGCCAGTGTGTTATTGTGGCTGTAGGGCGAGGTGAAGACAGGACAGATATTGCCAGTGTGTTATTGTGGCTGTAGGGCGAGGTGAAGACTGGACAGATCTGGCCAGTGTGTCATTGTGGCTGTATGGCGAGCTGAAGACAGGACATATATTGCCAGTGTGTCATTGTGGCTGTATGGCGAGGTGAAGACAGGACAGATCTGGCCAGTGTGTCATTTTGGCTGTATGGCGAGGTGAAGACAGGACAGATATTGTCAGTGTGCCATTGTGGCTGTATGGCGAGGTGAAGACAGGACAGATATTGCCAGTGTGTAATTGTGGCTGTAGGGCGAGGTGAAGAAAGGACATATATTGCCAGTGTGTCATTGTGGCTGTATGACGAGTGATGACAGATATTGCCAGTGTGTCATTGTGGCTGTATGGCGAGGTGAAGTTAGGACAGATATTGCCAGTGTGTCATTGTGGCTGTATGACGAGTGATGACAGATATTGCCAGTGTGTCATTGTGGCTGTATGACGAGTGATGACAGATATTGCCAGTGTGTCATTGTGGCTGTATGACGAGTGATGACAGATATTGCCAGTGTGTCATTGTGGCTGTATGACGAGGTGAAGTTAGGACAGATATTGCCAGTGTGTCATTGTGGCTCTTTGGCGAGGTGAAGTTAGGACAGATATTGCCAGTGTGTCATTGTGGCTGTATGGCGAGGTGAAGACAGGACAGATATTGCCAGTGTGTCATTGTGGCTGTATGGCGAGGTGAAGTTAGGACAGATATTGCCAGTGTGTCATTGTGGCTGTATGGCGAGGTGAAGACAGGACAGATATTGCCAGTGTGTCATTGTGGCTGTATGGCGAGGTGAAGTTAGGACAGATATTGCCAGTGTGTTATTGTGGCTGTATGGCGAGGTGAAGACAGGACAGATATTGCCAGTGTGTTATTGTGGCTGTAGGGCGAGGTGAAGACAGAACAGATCTGGCCAGTGTGTCATTGTGGCTGTATGGCGAGGTGAAGACAGAACAGATCTGGCCAGTGTGTCATTGTGGCTGTATGGCGAGGTGAAGACAGGACAGATCTGGCCAGTGTGTCATTTTGGCTGTATGGCGAGGTGAAGACTGGACAGATCTGGCCAGTGTGTCATTGTGGCTGTATGGCGAGCTGAAGACAGGACATATATTGCCAGTGTGTCATTGTGGCTGTATGGCGAGGTGAAGACAGGACAGATCTGGCCAGTGTGTCATTTTGGCTGTATGGCGAGGTGAAGACAGGACAGATATTGTCAGTGTGTCATTGTGGCTGTATGGCGAGGTGAAGACAGGACAGATATTGCCAGTGTGTAATTGTGGCTATAGGGCGAGGTGAAGAAAGGACATATATTGCCAGTGTGTTATTGTGGCTGTATGACGAGTGATGACAGATATTGCCAGTGTGTCATTGTGGCTGTATGGCGAGGTGAAGTTAGGACAGATATTGCCAGTGTGTCATTGTGGCTGTATGACGAGTGATGACAGATATTGCCAGTGTGTCATTGTGGCTGTATGGCGAGGTGAAGTTAGGACAGATATTGCCAGTGTGTCATTTTGGCTGTATGACGAGTGATGACAGATATTGCCAGTGTGTCATTGTGGCTGTATGACGAGTGATGACAGATATTGCCAGTGTGTCATTGTGGCTGTATGACGAGTGATGACAGATATTGCCAGTGTGTCATTGTGGCTGTATGGCGAGGTGAAGTTAGGACAGATATTGCCAGTGTGTCATTGTGGCTGTATGGCGAGGTGAAGACAGGACAGATATTGCCAGTGTGTCATTGTGGCTGTATGGCGAGGTGAAGTTAGGACAGATATTGCCAGTGTGTCATTGTGGCTGTATGGCGAGGTGAAGACAGGACAGATATTGCCAGTGTGTCATTGTGGCTGTATGGCGAGGTGAAGTTAGGACAGATATTGCCAGTGTGTTATTGTGGCTGTATGGCGAGGTGAAGACAGGACAGATATTGCCAGTGTGTCATTGTGGCTGTATGGCGAGGTGAAGTTAGGACAGATATTACCAGTGTGTCATTGTGACTGTATGGCGAGGTGAAGTTAGGACAGATATTGCCAGTGTGTCATTGTGGCTGTATGACGAGTGATGACAGATATTGCCAGTGTGTCATTGTGGCTGTATGACGAGTGATGACAGATATTGTCAGTGTGTCATTGTGGACGCTATTTTAAGGCCTTTCTCCCCAAGTTTGCACTTGGGAAATGTTCGAATATTGAATGGACGACAATAGGACTGGGAAAGGTCAGATGTACAAGTTCAGGTCAAATGGTAATGGTAAAGTCAATGCATGTCACAGAAAAAAAAGGGGGGGGGGGTTTAAATCTAGTATTATATAAAGGAGAGAGAAATATTGTGAGAGAATAAGAAATAAATGTGAAATCCACCTCCCCCGGGATGTGGATTATTAAAAGTGGATTCAAGGGTTGGGGATTCAAGAGCGTTTTGGGAAGGGGGGTGGTAAAGGGATTAATGGTGCGCGGACGGAAAATATTAAGATGGAAATAGGATCTAGTAAAAACACTCAGAGAATAAAAAAATTGAGAAAATGCCGAGTGGTCCCAAGTGTTACATTAAAAGAGTTAACTTCTTATTTTCTATAATATATGCCGGCCTTTAAGCAATAGGCATACTGACACCAACTGTTCCCCCCAATGGAGAGAAGGGAAAAGTGGATTTATAGAGACAGTAGCGATCACGAAGACATCAAAGTTGAAAGCTTCAAAACTCCAATAGCTTAATAATATAATCATCACCCAGCGATTCTCAATAGTTTTATTGCCGCGACCCCTTTATAACAATTGCAACTTTGTGGCAGGCCACAACTACAATTATACCTTGATTTTGTAAAACAGGTCTTGAGAGGTGGGGATGTTCTTGATAGGTGGGGGGTGTTCTTGATAGGTGGGGGTGTTCTTGAGAAGTGGGGGTGTTCTTGAGAAGTGGGGGTGTTCTTGATAGGTGGGAGTGTTCTTGATAGGTGGGGGTGTTCTTGATAGGTGGGGGTGTTCTTGATAGGTGGGGGTGTTCTTGATAGGTGGGGGTGTTCTTGATAGGTGGGGGTGTTCTTGATAGGTGGGGGTGTTCTTGATAGGTGGGGATGAGATCTACCTTATGTAGATAAAACGTTGTTGGTACTGTGACTTTGATAGGAGTGGAGAGAAGCAGACATGAGAGTTTAAAAAGGTTGAGAATCCCTAGAAAAGTTTTTCTAAATACAAAACCTGGTTATAGTTCTCCGTGGCAGCTGCCAGCATTCAAGTTTACGCAAAAAAAAATAAATAAATGAAACGAGGAATTTATTACTTTTTTAAAAACTAAAATCACATGTAACATAAATTTTTTGTTTTTTTTTGTTTTTTTATGAAAATAAAAATTAAAAATATGTTTATTATTTAGATGCTAACATTTACCGAACGAATCATTGTTTTTAAAATATATGTTTTAATGTATGTAGCTGTAGTGCAGTTAGAGTGTTGTAACAATAAGAAACTCGTGCAATCGCTTTAAAAAATATTTTAATTTTAAAATGAAAAAACCGCCCCCAAACTTCTCAAATGCAGAAATGACCCATGATATTTTTAAAGGGTTCCCGGAGTGGTTCGTCACCCACGAGTTGAGAAACACTGCCCTAAGCTAGAAACAAACCAAAACATCCAGCATGGAGCGGAGCTATATACTATAGTGCTGCCGGTAATAGTTGACAGCAGTTTTCATGATGGCGATACCATCCTAACCTAGATTTACTTATTAAATGAGTGTTACGTTGATTTAATAGTATGGACTTCCATGACCGGACCTTGAAATGATCTACACACACACACACACGCACACACACACAAGCTACATATATATATAACATGGTCATAACCAAAGATTTGCAAATTGCTAAAACAAATAATTACACAAAATTCACAGCATGTATATTATTGTTTTCACAGTTTAACAGTTTCATCTACCCTACATTTAGTTTCATCTACCCTACATTTAGTTTCATTTACCCTACATTTAGTTCATTTACCCTACATTTTCTTTCATTTACCCTATATTTAGTTTCATCTACCCCTACATTTAGTTTCATCTACCCTACATTTAGTTTCATCTACCCTACATTTAGTTTCATCTACCCTACATTTAGTTTCATCTAACCTACATTTAGTTTCATCTTACCTACATTTAGTTTCACCTACCCTATATTTAGTTTCATCTAACCTACATTTAGTTTCATCTACCCTACATTTAGTTTCATCTACCCTACATTTAGTTTCATCTAACCTACATTTAGTTTCATCTACCCTACATTTAGTTTCATCTACCCTACATTTAGTTTCATCTACCCTACATTTAGTTTCATCTACCCTATATTTAGCTTGGCACCAATCGCCATTCAGTTTTCAAGCATTATTGAGTTCAGGTAAAATTAATGGTGGGAAAATGTACTCATTCTATGCAAGCAAATTTTCATTTCTCTCCATCGGTTGGATCGTAATATAGAAACTAACCCAATACTAGCTACAACCCGCCACACATTGGCGACAGCAATGCGAGAACTTGCCTTCTACTACAGTTCCGTGACAAAAAGTAACGCATATTTAAGAATCACAATTTTTGCTGCACCCCCCCCCCCCCCCCGATACGTCACTGCACACTTTTTTATTTCACGCCCACGAACTGTATTAATATTCTGATGTACCAACCACTTTTAAGCCGAATATTTTTTTACACCATACTTAAATTGAGACGATTTCATCTTCCGAAAAGAAAATATTACGCACCAAAAGCAGTTGCGTAATTTTAAAAAGATATATATATCATTTAGCGTAGTTATCGGGAATTATATTTTGCGCGCTATTGAATTCATTATTGAATCATACTTGCTTTCAAACATATAGAATTATTTGTTGTATACTCGTAATGCCAAATTCATTTTTTAGGAAGCAGCCACGATTTTTAGGGAGCAGCCAGAAATGGGAGCAGTAAACGAGTCATACCAGAAGCGTGTTATATCTAAGTTATTTTTAAACTCGGTTCCGTCTTTTTCCGGGTCCGGGTATATGCTTTCACTCGGCATTTCCTGGGTATCCGGGTCATTACCCAGTTCAACCTTATACGACAGCTTAGTACATCCCATAGACGTGTACAGTGTTTGTACAGATTCCTTTACTGTCATCGTTGACAGACAGTTCAAATAGTTTTGCGACAGAACAAATTACGGTAAATGTAATATTAATATTTTTATAATTTATTTAAATTTAATAAAAAGAAAAATTTAAACAGATTTAATGTAAAAATAACTATAACTTAAGGCTGCACCTATTGGTACGTTTGTACCAGAATTGAGAGGTTGGGGTTAAAATACGATTTAAAATATTTTTGTTGGGTTTGTAAGACCAAATGAGGTATCAAATGAAAGATAATTGAATGTACTATACGTTTGTAAACTTAATTTTTCATTTTAACTAAAATAAACTACTACAAATGACATCCGAATAGCATTAGTCAAAATGTACACGGACACGCAGCGCCCCCTTTCGGACCAGGGACACATTAAACTCATTGCTATTCACTGTTTTTTTTTTGTTTTTTTTTTTTGTGAGACAATGATAAAGTAGTCAACTAGTCAATTTAGGAATTTAAAGGAAGTGAAAGGAAAGGTCAAGGACAGTTGATAGATGACGAGATATTCTGTGCTTAGAGATGATTGACAGGCGGACACAGAGGAGAAAATTTCCTTTGGCCTTTGGGGGGGGGGGGGGGGGGTTGTCTTCGGAAATTAGATATAGTTGAACATGATTGTGTCAGTGTGTTTGGAAAAAAAAAAGGGGGGGGGGGGTATTTTGCAGAGTGGGATCTCAATGCAGGAAATTACTCTAGGAGAGAGTGTTATCTGCACCTATGTGGTCAACAGTGACTCTATAGATGTGATGAACAGTGACTGTATAGATGTAATGAACAGTGACTCTATAGATGTAATAAACAGTGACTCTATAGATGTAATGAATAGTGACTGTATAGATGTAATGAACAGTGACTCTATAGATGTGATGAATAGTGACTGTATAGATGCAATGAACAGTGACTCTACAGTTGTGATGAACAGTGACTCTATAGATATGATGAACAGTGACTCTATAGATGTAATGAAC
This sequence comes from Omphiscola glabra, assembly GCA_964017045.1. Taxonomy (NCBI): domain Eukaryota; kingdom Metazoa; phylum Mollusca; class Gastropoda; family Lymnaeidae; genus Omphiscola; species Omphiscola glabra. The sequence continues at coordinate 31,270,834 of OZ024796.1, read as the reverse complement.
AGTGACTCTATAGATGTAATGAACAGTAACTCTTTAGATGTAATGAACAGTGACTCTATAGATGTAATGAACAGTGACTCTATAGATGTAATGAACAGTGACTGTATAGATGTAATGAATAGTGACTGTGTAGATGTGATGAATAGTGACTCTATAGATGTGATGAACAGTGACTCTATAGATGTAATGAACATTGACTCTATAAGATTTGATGAACAGTGACTCTATAGATGTAATGAACCTTGACTCTATAGATGTAATGAACAGTGACTCTATAGATGTAATGAACCGTGATTCTATAGATGTAATGAACAGTGACTCTATAGATGTGATGAACATTGACTCTATAGATGTAATGAACAGTGATTCTATAGATGTAATGAACAGTGATTCTATAGATGTAATGAACCTTGACTCTATAGATGTAATGAACAGTGACTGTATAGATGTAATGAACAGTGACTCTATAGATGTAATGAACAGTGATTCTATAGATGTAATGAACAGTGATTCTATAGATGTAATGAACAGTGACTCTATAGATGTAATGAACAGTAACTGTATAGATGTAATGAATAGTGACTGTATATATGTAATGAATAATTACTGTATAGATGTGATGTAAAGTGACTCTATAGATGTGATGTAAAGTGACGCTATAGAGGTGATGTAAAGTGACTCTATAGTTGTGGTGGGAAAACACAGCATCTACAATTTATGGGACTTGGCACAGGAGTGAAAAATGTAAACGTACGGAACATAAAGGTGAAAGGGGAAAAGGGGGGGGGGGAGAATATCAAAAGAGATCAACTGATGCTATCACTGATTAAATACACAGCTTAAGATGAAAGAAAGGAAGAGAGAATGAAATAGAAACATAATGAAGGGGGAAAAAAGGAAAGAAAGAAAGAAAACATATTAAAAGAAGACAGACGTATGAAAGTAAGAAAGAAACAAAGAAAGAAAGTAAGAAAGAAAGTAAGAATGGAAGTAATTAAGAAATCAAGAAATAAAAAAGGGAAGGGGAATAATCACCGTGTAGGTTTTATGAATTCAGTTATTCGTGGGTACTGAATACTGTACTGAATACTGTACTGAATACTGTACTGAATACTGTACTGAATACTGTACTGAATACTGTACTGAATACTGTACTGAATACTGTACTGAATACTGTACTGAATACTGTACTGAATACTGTACTGAATACTGTACTGAATACTGTACTGAATACTGTACTGAATACTGTACTGAATACTGTACTGGATACTGTACTGGATACTGTACTGAATACTGTACTGAATACTGTACTGAATACTGTACTGAATACTGTACTGAATACTGTACTGGATACTGTACTGAATACTGTACTGAATACTGTACTGGATTCTGTACTGGATACTGTACTGAATACTGTACTGGATACTGTACTGAATACTGTACAGATAAAGTGAAAAATACTTCAACTTGATGCTTTTGTTTTCTCTTTGTCTCACTTGCTGGATCAGAAAATATTTCTTTGTGACCTATCATTAACCGCTTACTTATACTGTTTTAATTAAACTAATTGTTTGGTTAATCCAAACCATTTGTATTTATTTAGGTAGGATCCATGTTTATATATATATAGAGAGAGAGATAATATGTTAATTTAATTTATACTTATTTAAATGTTTTGTTGTTGTACTGATGAAGGCATGTGTCGTAACGTTTACTTGTTGATTATGTAAAATTATTATTTAGTGTCGGTTCACACGGTCAAATTTCGCGTCAAATTTTTGTATGAACGCACTATTTTGTGCGTGGTTTCTTTTTGGGGGAATTTGATCAAATAGTAATTTGAAAGTTGTGACAAGGCTTCATACACGAATTGCATCAAATGCTTGAAGGGCAATTTGATCGTGTGAACCGACCCTTTAAAGCCAGGCATATATTGTTTTATTGACACAAATTGTTCGTGGCTAATTAATCTATTGTAATAGGAACTGAACCATAAGTTAAACAAGAAATTTGGAAATGACTTTTCGTTTAAACCCCCCCCCCCACACCCCCTCTCCCCCGTTTTGAAACACCCTCACCGCCTCACCACCCTAACTCACCACTTCTACACGCCCCATGTGTCGATAACGAAAGCTTTCTGGGACTTCCCCACCATCGAGTGACTAACTTGATTACACACAGGCACACACACGCCAAGCAGCACACTCACGCACCCAAGAGCATCACTCAGACTTTCAGTCACTGACACACACACACTCTAGGGACATTCTCTTATTGCCAGTAATTGAGGTGTTTTTTTTTTTGTTTTTTTTTTTTTCTTTTTCTTTTTTTTTTTTTATCTCCGTGACCTTGGCAATGCTCTCCTCTTTATCAGTGATCGCCAAATTGGGATGCACATACCCCCTTCGGAATCGCACATTTTGCCACATAAAAAAGTTACACACGTAGTGTTGTTGATTTTTTTTTTAAAAGCGATTTGAGATCCCTTGAAAAGAATGTCCACACTATTTTAATTGAACCCTTAATATTCTGCCAGGTAATTTTCATATTCTGCCTGCCTGGCAATTGTCAAAACAGTTTTGGAATATTTTTTTTTTAATCCATCAAAGGTTTTCATTCCTACTTGTTTGTGTTTGAGGAAAGTAGATGAGTCTGTGACTGAGTCTGTGACCGAGTCTGTGATTGAGTCTGTGACTGAGTCTGTGACTGAGTCTGTGTCCGAGTCTGTGTCCGAGTCTGTGACCGAGTCTGTGACTGAGTCTGTGACTGAGTCCGTGACTGAGTCCGTGACTGAGTCCGTGACTGAGTCCGTGACTGAATCCGTGACTGTGTCTGTGACTGAGTCTGTGACTGAGACCACCATATATGGTCAAAAGTAGTTCAGAACATTCTGTGATGACTAAGTGATATCCAAAACTGTGTATCAAGACGCGACATTCTTCTTCTGTTTAAAACAAATATCATAGCAACAGGAAGGGTAAGTCGAAGGATCAGGGTGAAATTATTGGTTTCGCCTGACGCCCAAGAGAATATTCCTGTGCGTGTTTCAAAGTTAAGAGACAAGAGCGAAACACATTTACTGCCATACATTCTTCAATTTGACACACAATTTATTAATTTTTTAATTTTAAAAAAAAATTGTGGGGGGGGGGGGGGGGGGTGTGGGCAATAACAAGGGAACACGCTCTCGCTCCACGTATCATCTTTTTATAGAGGGCGTCGGCACCCTTGGGATAAAAATTAATGACGCACAATTTAAAGAAAAATGAAATGATGGCGCCACGACCTGAGAACCTCTACTCGCTGATAAAATAAAAAAAAATAAATAGAGTTTGCCTATGAATTTATACAAACCCTTGAATAATCCAATCTATTCCCCAAGACATTCTGTTGAGGGAGAAATTGAAAGTATTTTTTTTTTTGGCGAGAATCCAATGTTGTGGTCTTGAAAAAATCTAACGCATTCTCCACCCCCCACACCCCCTCTTTTTTGAGCGTGTGTGTGTTTCAGGCAGTAGGTGCAGGGGCGGAGAAAGCGTTTGGAAATATCACAGATGGGTTTTACCGAGCCAGGTTGGCATAACACGGCAATTACCGCCATAAGGTAGGGCGATGATTCTGTTTCATGTTTACATGACTCTCAGGTGATTAGCTATCATACAGATATCGTGACCTTGGAGCGGAAGGACACTTTGGTCTAAATGTAAACAACATTGAAGTTTTGAGTGGGGGGGGGGGGTCAAAATAATTAGACACCCTCCCCTCGACCCAAAAACCCACACAGCGTAGCACAGGAAACAACAATAACCCAAACTTGACGTCAAACATCATTACACATGACATTACATATGACATTACACATGACATTACACATGACATTACACATGACATTACACATGACATTACACATGACATTACACATGACATTACACATGACATTACACATGACATTACACATGACACTACACATGACATTACACATGACACTACACATGACACTACACATGACACTACACATGACACTACACATGACACTACACATGACATTACACATGACACTACACATGACATTACACATGACACTACACATGACACTACACAGGACATTACACATGACATTACACATGACACTACACATGACATTACACATGATATTACACTGACTGGTTTTTACGTGCAATAGCCGAATCAGGTGTAATTGTTTTTTAATGAACGACAAATGCAATCCATTGATTTATAGCTGTGCTGGTGCTGGGCAGCGTGACATGCCAATATGCCCTCAGCTGCTGAAACAGATTCATCGCTCATCGACCACGGTGTTGTGCAAAAGTTTGGTAACTTTGGTAGATGAAGTATCTCCGTGACACTTGTTACATTCTCCGGCGTTTCACAGTGCACCTCTAAACCCTGCGCACCTTAAAATCCAGTGCACCTTTAAATCCTGCGCACCTTTAAATCCAGCGCACCTTTAAATCTAGCGCACCTTTAAATCCAGTGCACCTTTAAATCCTGCGCACCTTTAAATCCAGTGCACCTTTAAATCTAGTGCACCTTTAAATCCTGAGCACATTTAAATCCAGCGCACCTTTAAATCCAGGGCACCTTTAAATACAGTGCACCTTTATATCCTGCGCACCTTTAAATCCTGCGCACCTTTAAATCCAGTGCACCTTTAAATGAGTGCACCCTTATTAGGAGGTGCGCCTTTAAATATAGTGCACCCTAATTGAAAACGGAGATATAATTTCCGCTTCCCCACGTCAAACATTCAGCTTCAAGGTCATCTGGACCTGCAGGAAACCCTGGGTATGGTGTTTTTATCGCGTCTGTCAATAAATATTTATGTTTCGGCATTTTAATAAATCAAATATTTTTTTTTATTTAACTTTAACAACTTATTATTTATCGATTATTATGCACTCGCGTTACCGTTATCCGTTAAGTTTACACAAAATGGCTTCCGGAACCGGAAGTTTGGGTAGTCATCTTAGTACCCTTACCGTCGTTGAGCTATAGATTGCTTGCGCGCGTGTTCAGCTCGTAGTATCGAACACGGACAAGTAAGTGAGACGGTGTCGCTCGGGGACGGTCAGGGGAGCAACCCCACACAAAGGCAAAGTTTCTGGAAAGCCGCCCGGACAGGGGCCTATATGGAAGACATGTCCGCGGAAACCCGGGACGCCATGGTAACCCTAAAATAAGTTCTATACCAACAACTATATCTATGGTATCGGGTCCGTCTTTGCGAGACGATGAAGCAGCTATTGACAGTTCATCAAATGACTTACGACGCCCACCCTGGAATCGATACTGTATAAGGGGTCCGAAAATCCCCCCCCCCCCCCCCCCCAAAAAAAAAAAAAAAAGATTTTAAAAAAATTAATGACAAAAATGCCACGTGACTGACCTGCTTCCTACGGCGGTGAGTTTCATTGAATTAACTCAAAATACTTACTGACAACATAGCAAAACAACTGGTTCGCTGAAATTTATAGCAAGACACTTGAATTATTATTGTCTTCGCAGCGTACAGAATTTTATATTGGTGCAGAGTTCATCAAAAGGGCAAAGCCCTCACATTACCGAGGTTTTTAGCCATTATGAATATGCCATACTAAGATACCCCCCCTCCCCCACTTTTCTCCTCAATTCCACAGTGTCAGAAGGGATCTATGAATACGAATAACTACCGGGGCATTTTACGAAGAGTTAGTACAACAGGATGTGGTAAATAGAAAGTAATTACTTATTGATTACACCCCCCAACGGGGCGACTAACCCCCCCCCCCGGGGCGACCGTCGCGTGGTCAGTCCAAAGGCACGGTCAAGGTCAGGGCAGGGAGATATTAGTCAGAGAAAGTCTGGTTGTGTGAGAGTGGGGTTACGGGGGTGGGCGTGGAATCTGTCAAACTGAATGAATAGCGTGTCAAGAGACTTTGAAATGAGGACTGTCCCCCCCCCCCCCCAACCAGCCACTTCCCAATCTATAGGTCACTGTCTCCGGAAACATTTCTCAGATCTCCAGAAACATTTCTCAGATCTCCGGACAATATAATCCCTGTCTAGCTATAAAATTTCATCGATTATTCTGCTGGATTAACCCGTTATGAATTATAGAACAACAAAAAAACCAGATGCCTTAAAACAACACCCTGGACATGTCATCACTGATCATGAGTTTAGCTTTTCTGTCATTTATAATCTAGACAGTGCCCGTTAGTGAATTGTATTTTTCTCCCCAATTTCGACAACAACAAAAAACACACAGTAAATGAATGTGTTGCGTGCCGCTTTAGTTTATAACAGTTTAGAATGTTGTCTTAGACCGGCTCGTGAACAGAGTGTAGATGACAAAAGGAAGATAACATTGATTATATATAATAAAAAGAAAGACCCTCCTCCCCCCTGCTTTCCAGCGTAATGTTAATTACAAGTCTCAATTCAGTGGTACTGACATTTCTGATTAAAAATTATTGCAAAATCAAAAATAAATTTATTTAAAAAAAAAACAAAAAAAAAACGACTTTACAGCACGTGAATACTTATAATAAAAGAAATGTCCAAATATTAGAATGGCTAGAATCGACAATCTACTTTTAGAACTTTCTAGTAAGTTCAAGAGACGCTGCGTTTGGACCCACCGACACGAGGAGATGCAAATGTGTGTCGGCAGTTGTAAAAACAAAGGAGAGACAGCTCTACGATACAACTTCGCATAGAACCAACATTGCGGTCATCAAGGTCTACACGCGGTGCTGGGCTATAACGGAATCAAAGTTTAAATAATCCCTATTAATAATTAAATAATCAGCTAGCGATTATTACTATTTTTTAAAAAAACCTATGCAATGCCCTTTTCTAAGCGGGGACTGACCACAAACCCGTTATCAGCCAGCGATTTCCTCTGTTCCAAGTAGGATATCTCCGTATCTGAGATATGGTCTGCCAGCTTCTACATCCTCCAAGACACAAATCCCATATATCGATTTACTGTAACGACAGTAGTTTCTCAACAAGATCTTTGACCCCTGGTCAAAGCCAGATTAAGGTCACCAGCCAATAACCTAAAATATTGCCTTTTAAGGCTTAGGTTTCACACAAAATGGACACAATGGCTTCTGGGGGTTAACTTTGGGCGTAAATCAAATATTTTTCGTTTTCAAGTAGCAAGCAGACATACATACATACATTAAAATATATTTGATCTATGTATTCTACTTAAAGAATTAATGAAGCAGTTCATCAATAAATCCAAGTTATGTTTATCGACCTTCATGGTGTAGTAAGAAATAAACAATTTCATGAATTAAAAAAAAAAAAATACAACTGTAATGGATGGAGATAGAATTTTGGATTTTCATTCAAGAAAACTGTTCTTAATCAAGACAGTAAGAACTTATCTCTCCTGTGAAATCAAGAACACACTTTTTTTCGAGAAGTTATTGTCATTTTAGAAAGTTATTGACAACATTTTGTTGACTAATCTATGTAAATGTATCGGAATAAAGACAATTTCCAGTCTATTGTAAGATGATAATGTATTGTTTTATTTGAATATAAATTTCATCTCATAACAGACGCAAAAAAAAATTTGTTTAAGCTTGATAATTAGTCAAGTGGGAAATATCTTTAAATGAGTTGTTTTATATACATCACTGACTTACAAGCCATGAGTTTTAATTGCACTGTCAGAACAGACGTCCATGGCGTCATTTTATACAAACAAAACTTAACAGAGTAATAATTCATAACTAGAGACGTCAAAGAAAATTGTTAATTGGGGAGAATGGCTTTGAGAGTTAGTGAGACTTGATTGTGATTCCTGGCGTTATGTAAATGTTAATGCGTTCTGTTGGGCGTGGCTAATGGAGTTGATGCATTTCATTCGACGCCCGTTGGTGCGTTTCGGGGAACCTAGTCTGGCTCGTCTGGTCAGTTGATGAATGGCACGGGATGTTTACTTGCAATGTCAGTTTGTAAATGGCGTAGACGATTGCTTTGACGTGTCAGTTGGAATGTGGAATGGTGTTTGTATTGACTTCCAGGATGATCCAATTTAGAGATTCTCTCATTTGACATGCATTTTTAGGGGGGGGGGGATGCTTGACAGCTTCATTGGGTCTACTTTAAACATAAAATGTAGATGATACATGGCCATTTAACAAAATAGGAAAACGAATCTATATCAATTCACGTGTTGCTGTAATTGCTACTATGCGTAGGTGGGTGGCTTTGTGGGTGTGATTTTTTGGGTGGGTATGTCATTATGTGGGTGTGTGGGTAAGTGGTTGTCCTGTGTGTGCTATGCTTGAAGGAGTTTTTTGAGCTTCAGATTAAGATCTCAAAACTTCTACTCACGTTTGATCCTTCGGTTCCGGGTGTAACACGTCATAGTACTCCTCCTTGGTAGCGTGGGCGTGGAACCTGGGGCTGCCGGATCCTTTTGCCGGAAGTCGTGTCGCATTGGCGGTATGCTGGGGCGTACTGTTGCCACTGTGGCCCCCCGTGTGGGTGGAGCCGGACAGTGGGCTGTAGGAGCGGACGTTTCCGCCCAGTACGCGTGCACCGTCCGTGTCTGGCGTGTCGGGCGTAGACTCCGGTGTCATGATCAGGATTGTCGAATCCCCGATGGTCACATGACGATTGGGAATCTTATGATTGGTGGATTTGCTGCTCACTACCATGATGTCGCTCGATGATGTCATAGTGTCGTCATAGAAGCCTCCGCCTATCTCTCTGACGTCACCGCACTTTCTGCGATTATCTGCCGCGTCATCAATTATCCATGTCTCTACCATTGAATTCTTGCTGCCAAAAGATACCCTTTGGGAAAGAGAAAATTTATGGATTAATGAAAACTAACTGTCCTCGACAATTCTATTGCTAATAAACATTTCTCATTTACAATCCACATATTGGCGTGAAATCAAATGCAATGTCTGCAATAGTTTGATATGATTCGATAACAGCGCTTTCGCTATTCCAATTTGGAATTCTGTACAAACGTCAAGCAGGATTATCACAATCTAAAGAAAGGGATATCTGTAGTCTACAGATTTAACAGCAGTTGGCCCAGTCATTACAGAAGATTGATCTACTGTACATCCTCACTGCAGGTTAATAATAATAATAAATAATAAATAATAATAAAGTATATTTGAAAATCGCGCTTCATCCCCAAAGGCCCGAAGCGTGGAATAAAGTCAACCATACTAAAAGAGAAATGAAACAATCTATACCTTACGACACCTAAACAAAAAACGCAACACCACAAAAACTAGACACGAGCACCCCCATTCAAAGTCCTTCATCCCCTCACAAGCACAAACAACACAAGCCAATATACACCCAGGAGACAATAGCGTTCAGTCTGGACTTGGAGTAAACCATCCTTTTAAATTTTGTTATGATTGTAACACTCCGTGCATAGACATAAATAATTGTGAGGCGTGGGCAGAGGCGTAACTGGGTTTTTGACGCCCTTGGCTAATTTATTTTCGGCGCCCTTGATAAAATGACAGAATTAAAAATTAGAGATTTAGCGGCGCCATTTTGAAATGGCGCAGGCCGGCGCCCTTGGCAATTGCCCCAATGCCAAGCCGTTGTTACGCCACTGGGCGTGGGGATAGTGAAGCCCTTCTGAATCAACATCTGAACGATGTCAAAGTAATCGATATGCTGCAGCATTGCACATTCAAACAAATTTTCACTCCAACGCTTTTTAAAAAAATAATTACGTTGAATGGTCACATAGCACAACTGGATTGGTACAACGGTCACATTTCACCCCTGGATTGGTACAACGGTCACACTCACTTCACTACTGGATTGGTACAACGGTCACACTCACTTCACTACTGGATTGGTACAACGGTCACATTTTGCTAATGGACTGGTACACCGGTCGAATTTCACAACTGGATTGGTACAACGGCCACATTTCACTACTGGATTGGTACAACGGTCACATTTTACTACTGCACTGGTACAAAATCATACTGTACCATAAACTGTACCAACAATAGATCGCACATCAGCTGATCTGTTAGCAACCTTCTCACACCCCCCACCCCAATCATTATTGAAAACACCGACCCCCCCCCACCCACACACCTACCAATTCCTCTCCTCTGACGCCAATTTACGCCAGCTGAAAAGTATCTCTGAGTTTGTTAGACCAAACTGACCTTCTGTCTTTCAAACGTCTGGCCGTCGTTGGTCAGTCGTGGGGTTCTTTTCATCCCATCACGTGACCCGGGTCCTTAGAATACCACCGGGAAGTGTCCGCATGACTAAAGTGCCCATTGATGTACAAATGTGTAACCAGGAGACTATCGACCGGAATAGTTACTGGTCACTTCAATGTACCGCCGGCACGTGCCGGCACGTGCTCGCTCGCTATCGCTACACTATCCATAATAGAAGATCATAAAATGAATGCTACGTGTTACAACTGTGTGCGTGAGGGGCTGGGGCAATTAGGTCCAGTCTATGCTGTCGGTAAATTTGATCCACTAGCTTGTGGGGTTAATTGTTGATTGAGAGGAGTTTTTAAGATTGATTATTTCACTTGTACGTTTGTACATGTATTTAAATTGAGCTTTGAGGGACTTCAAAAGGTAAAGCTTAAAAATTGCAATACACATTTGTGTGCAGCAATGCAGCAGTATTAGCAGTGTAGCGTTGTAGAGGTGTGGCAGTTAAGCAGGAGCTAGAAGCTACATTATTGTCTTGAACTGAAGCATCCTATACAAAGTTGGAAAAATAAACAAAATGTTTGAGGGCCCATCTCACACACTAAACAACATCTACATTAGATGAACACGACTCGTGCGACTTCCGTTACGAAAGAATGATAAAGGATCACATTTGTTCCCCAACTAGTCAGGTTTTACAGGATGCCCGTTCCATAACAGCAGCATGTTGAATAGGTCTGAATGTACTGGAGTCAGTGACCAGCTCAGTGATACTGGAGTCATTGACCTGCTCAGTGATACTGGAGTCAGTGACCGGCTCAGTGATACTGGAGTCAGTGATCAGCTCAGTGATACTGGAGTCAGTGACCGGCTCAGTGATACTGGAGTCAGTGACCGGCTCAGTGCTACTGGAGTCAGTGACCGGCTCAGTGATACTGGAGTCAGTGACCAGCTCGGTGATACTGGAGTCAGTGACCGGCTCGGCGATACATGATGTCTGGTTTGAATATGGTGTATCTTGGATCAATGTTCTTGGGTTAAATCAGAATGAACTTACCATCTGTGTTAAAAAGCATACGTTGAAAGCTTAAAGTTGTAAGTAAATAGGTAAAATAATTTCTTTTATAGTTTATTGTGCTATCTTATCTTGTGATACTCGTAGCCATCTTAAATATTTGTTCTAAATATAAAGTTAAATAATTAAATCTAAATATATAATATATATATATATATATATATATATATATATATATTATACCTTACAATAACAATTTGGTACTATATCTGCTTACATCTATTTTCTTTTTTTTTGTTGATATGTTTTTAACTACATATGTCACCACATCTGCTAGCATACAGGATACTATAACTGTACTACAGCAATTACTTTATATTGCACTATATCTGTTTACCTCCCCCTACCAACACATTAACCCAATCGCAGTAGGCTATATGCCTTCTCTCGGTTGGCAGAGCTCCAAAATAATGACACCATCCCGGCTGAAATATCCAAAGAAAGGGGCGCAGCTCTGACTGAAAGGCCTCACCATGTTGTGCCAACTTATGTGGCAGCAAGAGACGATGCTACAAGCGTAAAGAGTACCGTCAATCCTGTGACAACCCCCGTGACATATCTTGCTCTCCACTACAGGCAAGATATCATCCAGAATCCGTCTAAACCCGTTTCATTCGCAACTTGAGAACGGCATACTGCCAGAAAGTCTATGCGGTCTGGGAAAAGAGCAGGTAACTACCGATACGGTGTTCGCGGCCAGACAGTTGCAGGAAGAGTGTCAGGAACAGAATGTTGAGCCCTTCTCCACCTTTGTAGATCTGACCAAGGCTTTTGACACTGTCAGCAGAGAAGGTCTCTGGAAGATCATGTGCAAATATGGCAGCCAAAGAAAGTTTGATTTCAGTGTTGTGACAATTACAAGATAGATGGCAGACTATGGTCCGGGAAAATGGAGAAATGTCTCAATCATTCCCAGTGTCTAATGACGCCAATCAAGGTTGCCTCCCGGCACCAACACTTTTCAGCATAATTTTCTCCACATGCCGGCTGATGCTTTCACGGGGGAGTAATTGAAATCGGCATAAAATAAGATACGGTGCTGTTATGTAGGCGACGACGTGCTTCATGTTTTCCCCGTGCATGACCTCTCGAGGCCGCTTTTGGGGGTGTGGCTAGCGAAATAATTGTCCCCCTTTAACCTTGTTTACAACAAGCTTAGTATAGTCTGTTTCAGTCAGAACATTGTAGAAGAATCTGGAGAAAACTGGAAAGCAAAACAATGTGTACGGCGGTTCTGGAATCACCTGAAACAGACTATGAAAAGGCCGAAGATTGAATGACGAGTGGAAGATCATTTATCATGTTAGCGTGTGTTATTATTGTGCTACTAGACAGTGCTTTGTTTACTGTGTGTGTGTAGATTTCTTTTCTTCATTGTACAACGTTTGCACATTGTATTTTTATTAACCTCGTACCGGTACCAGCCAAACTGTAAGTCAATAGTTTTAATCATATTCTTTTGATTTTGAAATTTATTATAATTCACACATTAAAAACATATTAATTGTAATTATCCCTGGTTTGAGTATCGTATTCTTTGTTTATTGTATTTATCATTTGATATCGTATTTTGTTTTGTACTGTTTTAGAACGAACCATAAACCTTAAATAAATGATTACATTCTCCATACGAATAACTGTACGTAATAAAATGGAGGCATCGACCGGGAATAACCAATCGTGAGGTCCTACACCAAGTAGATCCTCTAAGTCCAAGGACCTGACAGACATCGTGAGATCCTGCATCAAGCAGCTCCTCTAAGGCCAAGGACCTGACAGACATCATGAGATCCTGCACCAACCAGCTCCACTAAGTCCAAGGATCTGACAGACATCGTGAGGTCCTGCACCAAGCAGCTCCACTAAGTCCAAGGACCTGACAGACATCGTGAGATCCTGCATCAAGCAGCTCCTCTAAGTCCAAGGACCTGACAGACATTGTGTGGTCCTGCACCAACCAGCTCCACTAAGTCCAAGGACCTGACAGACATCGTGAGGTCCTGCACCAAGCAGCTCCACTAAGTCCAAGGATCTGACAGACATCGTGAGGTCCTGCACCGAGCAGCTCCACTAAGTCCAAGGATCTGACAGACATCGTGAGGTCCTGCACCAAGCAGCGCCACTAAGTCCAAGGATCTGACAGACATCGTGAGGTCCTGCACCAAGCAGCTCCTCTAAGTTCAAGGATCTGACAGACATCGTGAGATCCTGCACCAACCAGCTCTACTAAGTCCAAGGATCTGACAGACATCGTAAGGTCCTGCACCAAGCAGCTCCACTAAGTCCAAGCACCTGCCAGACATCGTGAGGTCCTGCACCAAGCAGCTCCACTAAGTCCAAGGACCTGACAGACATTGTGAGGTCCTGCACCAACCAGCTCCACTAAGTTTAAGGACCTGTCAGACATCGTGAGGTCCTGCACCAAGCAGCTCCACTAAGTCCAAGGACCTGACAGACATTGTGAGGTCCTGCACCAACCAGCTCCACTAAGTTTAAGGACCTGCCAGACATCGTGAGGTCCTGCACCAAGCAGCTCCTCTAAGTTCAAGGATCTGACAGACATCGTGAGATCCTGCACCAAGCAGCTCCTCTAAGTTTAAGGACCTGCCAGACATCGTGAGGTCCTGCACCAAGCAGCTCCACTAAGTCCAAGGACCTGACAGACATTGTGAGGTCCTGCACCAACCAGCTCCACTAAGTCCAAGGACATGACAGACATCGTGAGATCCTGTACCAACCAGCTCCTCTACGTCCAAGGATCTGACAGACATCGTGAGATCCTGTACCAACCAGCTCCTCTACGTCCAAGGACCTGACAGACATCGTGAGATCCTGTACCAACCAGCTCCTCTACGTCCAAGGACCTGACAGACATCGTGAGATCCTGTACCAACCAGCTCCTCTACGTCCAAGGACCTGACAGACATCGTGAGATCCTGTACCAACCAGCTCCTCTACGTCCAAGGATCTGACAGACATCGTGAGATCCTGTACCAACCAGCTCCTCTACGTCCAAGGACCTGACAGATATCGTGAGATCCTGTACCAACCAGCTCCTCTACGTCCAAGGATCTGACAGACATCGTGAGATCCTGTACCAACCAGCTCCTCTACGTCCAAGGACCTGACAGATATCGTGAGATCCTGTACCAACCAGCTCCTCTACGTCCAAGGATCTGACAGACATCTTGAGGTCCAGCACCAACCAGTTCCTCGTAAACATCACATCGAGCCCAACACACAAGTCCATGGCCAGAAGCTTAAAGTGATAAACAGCTTCACTTTCCTTAACAGCACACTGTCCCAAAGCGTATTAGCTGACGAAGAGTAGATCCTCCGAATCTTTAGAGCCACTGCAAAATTCGGAACAATGTCTAACAATGTGTGGACGAGGAGAGGCATCAGCACCCAAATCGAAATAAAAGGTTATAAGGGGGCTGTGCTCCAGTCGCTTCAGTTATGCACATGAAACATGATCAGACTCTGCTCGGGTTTCTCTTTAAAAAAAATATTATTATAAAGCTAGATCATCGCGCACGTCAATGTAAAGCCCTGTCAAATGTAAGGCTCTGTCAAATGTAAGGCCATGTCGAATGTAAGGCCATGTCAAATGTAAGGCCATGTCAAATGTAAGGCCATGACAATGTAAGGCCCTGTCAAATGTAAGGCTCTGTCAAATGTAAGGCTCTGTCAAATGTAAGGCCATGTCAAATGTAAGGCCATGTCAAATGTAAGGCCATGACAATGTAAGGCCCTGTCAAATGTAAGGCTCTGTCAAATGTAAGGCTCTGTCAAATGTAAGGCCATGTCAAATGTAAGGCCATGACAATGTAAGGCCATGTCAAATGTAAGGCTCTGTCAAATGTAAGGCCATGTCAAATGTAAGGCCCTGTCAATTGTAAGGCCCTGTCAAATGTAAGACCATGTCAAATGTAAGGCCCTGTCAAATGTAAGGCCCCATCAAATGTACGGCCCTCTAAAAACAATACACTAAGGCAGGCATGTAAGGCGGGACGTAATACTTTATGAAAAACTTGTGCGGGCCGAAAGATATTAGGACAGGGGGGGGGGGGAAGACATAAAGAATAAAAATAACAATTATTTCTTTACTTAAAAATAAATTTAACGTGACACATTACATGGGTAAATTTTATTGATTTTTTAAAAATGAAATATATATGTATATTATTTTTCTGTACATATATCTGTCGTAATATTATAAATCAATAAGCGAGGGAATATTATTTTTAATTTATAATATTATGAATTTTCATCAAAGTCTTCGCGGGCCCCACAGTTGGTGCTTAATTTTTTACTTGCACCAAAGTACCAAATGTAATGAACCATTTTCTCTTATAAAAAAGCCAGATGTATAAGAACTAAAAGTCGAAAAGTTAATATAATCCATTTATATTATCTTATTATAAAGATTGTATGATTGTCTGAAATAAAAATACACAAAACAATTTTTTTTTTCAATATTTTTTTTTTGGTTGGTTATATTACGGTACATTCCTATTTTAAATTTCATAATTATACTTCGGTAGGTCCCTGTAGGTTTGTAAGCCCTACACAAAATACCTACTGTGCATATTGCCTCTTGGATAAGACAGCCCTGACTGTATGACGTAAGAGCTGCTGGTTGTGTTTCAATAATGCGGGATTTCCCCGTTCCTCATGACAACACGGGTTCTGAAAACGCTTTTCCATGGAACGTGATACTACAAGCTTGACAACTTTGAGCATGTTCTTAACATTCGCATCCTCCTCATTCTGTGTGTCTGTCGGTGAAAACCAAGCTCTGAGCATATCGTTTCAAAGAGAAGCGTATGAATTTTTGTGTACATTTACAATAAGCTAAATTAATTAGTACGCTATGAAATATTTTATTGATCAAAATGTACAGAAATCGATATATTCGGGTTTTAATATGAAAAAAATAATTTAACCTTTTGAAAAAAAGCACCCGTATCAATTGGAAATTTTAATAAGCCACATAGACTGGCTCATCAGAGCAAAACAAAGGTCGATAGTTAAGCCTGGCACTTCGGAATTTCAAGTCTTAAACAGAGGAACAATTGTCCAATAATTGTAAGTGGTCAACTCTTTCCACTTGCGTCACATTAAGTAAAATCCAGCTGAACATGCTATGAGTATCAATGAAAATTACGTCGCTTTAATTTTAGAACCGCTGACAGCCGTGTGCGTTCAACTCAGCACATTTCCCAGAAAGTCAGATTAGCCTGACATGACTTCCGAGCGGCCTTGTGCCGGTGACAACGTTGCTGGCTGGGCCGGTGATAATCGTCTTATTGATCGGTGTTATTGACAGGGCGTGTGACAGACACGGCCAGAGAACGTGGACAATGGTGTACACCTGCTGGTTACAACCTGCTGATTACACTTGCTGAGTACACCGGGATAACGGGTCGGATCGTTTCAACATGGGAGGACTTATCCTACTGTATCGATGTCAATATCGGTGGGTAAAAACTGACTTTAAAAGCTTGGTCGGCATATTCGGAGAGTTATTGTTATAGATTTATCTGCGTTATCCGTTGAATTATTGATTATTGATTATTGATTATTATTATTATTACTATAAGTGTTGGTTTTAAATAGCGCGGTACCCCAGACTAGGGCTGGGCTCACCGCGCTGTACATAAAAATATTATCAAAAGAGACATAATCGTGACATTAAAATAAAATACATGCATGAAATAAAGAACAGCTGTTTAACAACAAAACAAAAATAAATTATGTATATTCACCCCACCCACCCCAGAATTTTTAAATGTCAAGCCATGGACGGCACCCAGCAGCATCGTTTATCGGTCAGATGGGGGGGGGGATCAGTCGGAGTAATAAAGTTTAAAGAGTTGTGTTTTGAGTGCAGTTTTGAAGGTCTGGGTTGTTTGTAAGTCTGTGCAACAGAGAGTTAAAAAAACTGTAACAATTCATATCTATATATATATCTATAAATTGACAATAATCATATCAGCATATTCTGGTACGTTTTAATGACAACAACTGTGACAAATCCTAATGCAACCCGCTTTAAAAAATCATAGTGTCCTTACATGTGACAATTCATAGTGTCAGTTCATGTGACAATTCATAGTGTCAGTACAAGTGACAATTTGTAGTGTCAGTACATTTGACAATTAAAAGTGTCATTACATGTGACAATTCATAGTGTGAACCATCAAAAAAGTCATAATGTGATACGTCATAATATCAATAATTGTGAAAAAACAAAACCTTGAATTTTTAAAAAAGCAACAAAAGAAAACAAAAAGAAAGAAAGAAATATTTCTCCTGCTGTTCACCAGAAGACAACATTGCCATTGGCGAAGTTTGACGATTACTCTGTTTACACCTAACACTTCAATTTTAACTCTGTTAATTGCCAAATAAATAACGTTAACATCGGAAAACGTATGTAAATGTACGATTGATGTCGGCTTGAGTTAAAAACTACTTGAGTGGTTGATGTTTTCTGTGGTTTTAAAAAAAAAAATTGAGATGTAGGTGGGGGGGGGGGGGTGTGCCAGACGAATTTATCAAGATCCAGACGTTCTCGATCAACACAACTGGATGTTTGTTTGTCCAGCATTCGGCCGATTCCTCCAAGAAAATTGATTGTAGAATATTACAGCACAGCATTGGCAAAATTGATTAGACCGGCCATGG
Source organism: Omphiscola glabra (assembly GCA_964017045.1). Classification (NCBI taxonomy): domain Eukaryota; kingdom Metazoa; phylum Mollusca; class Gastropoda; family Lymnaeidae; genus Omphiscola; species Omphiscola glabra. Next base: position 31,252,870 of record OZ024796.1, on the reverse strand, counting down.
GAACATTTATCTCCGACCATCTGGCCAGGCGCATTCAATCAACGGTTCTCGGCTCCTACAGACAGGCACGTCACATTTTTCTTAAAGTATCTATGCATAGCCTACTCACTAAATAATTATTGTCATTACATTTAAGTATCATCGGTACTGATAATGATCCAAACCAATGGTCTTTAATGGTATTAACATGAGATTTTTGTTTTGTTCTTTTGGTTTAAAGAGTAATTAATTGAAAGCGTCAACCAGAACTACTGTACGCAATAAAGTTGGGTTTTTTTCACCTCTTTTAATATGAATTATATAATTTTATAAAAGTCTGTTTCTGAATAAAAGTCCCGACAGAAACATCTCGACAGGAACATCTCGACAGAAACATCTCGACAGAAACATCCCGACAGAAACATCCCGAAAGAAACATCTCCGGGATAAGATGTCTAAAGTGAAAAACTGTAAAAAACAAGAAGAGACCACATTCAGAAACAGTAATAAGACAAATGATTGGTGCTATCCCAACCTGCCAGCATACGGCCAACTAACACAAAAATTAATTATTTGAGCCACAGCCAACGTGCACTGCAAGCTGACAGTGAGCGGCACCCAGGTCTCCGGGCTATGGGAAGACCACGTCGTCGTTCGACGGACTGCGTTAGGAATCCCGTAAACATCCAGGACGTGAATCTCTAACAGGGCCGCACACCTGGCGAACAATCCGTCAACTAAACAGACACGCGGCGCTCTCCCGAGAAAAGCGGACATAACAATGAGACGTTAAGTTTTTACATTTATAAAAACGCGTTGGATTATTGACAAGCATATTCTTTATGAAAATCTCTGGTCGACTCCATCAATTTTCGCGACAAATTCTTTGAAGGTTTTTGATGATCACTGTTAAAATCTAAAAGTTTTCATGAAAGCAGTTGGATTTTGAAAATAAACAACACATCGGCGGTTTTAAGTCAATGGGGTTGGTCAGATCTTTTGATAAATGTCCGTCGTATCATAGGGACACTTAAAATTGAGCGTCGAGTTGGTGACTGCGTCCAACATCTTTGATATGAAGCTTGATGTTGTTCAACTTATCCTGGACAGCTTGATGTCATTTGATGTTGTTCCACTTATCCTGCACAGCTGAAGTCATTGGATGTTGTTCAGCTTATCCTGGACAGCTGATTGCATTTGATGTTGTTCCACTTATCCTGCACAGCTGATGTGATTTGATGTTGTTCCACTTATCCTGCACAGCTGAGGTCACTTGACGTTGTTCCACTTATCCTGCACAGCTGAAGTCATTGGATGTTGTTCCACTTATCCTGCACAGCTGATGTCATTTGATGTTGTTCCACTTATCCTGCACAGCCGATGTCATTTGATGTTGTTCCACTTATCCTGCACAGCTGATGTCATTTGATGTTGTTCCACTTATCCTGCACAGCCGATGTCATTTGATGTTGTTCCACTTATCCTGCACAGCTGATGTGATTTGATGTTGTTCCACTTATCCTGCACAGCCGATGTCATTTGATGTTGTTCCACTTATCCTGCACAGCTGATGTGATTTGATGTTGTTCCACTTATCCTGCACAGCTGATGTGATTTGATGTTGTTCCACTTATCCTGCACAGCTGATGTGATTTGATGTTGTTCCACTTATCCTGCACAGCTGAGGTCATTTGATGTATGGCTGGAACTTGTGATCCACTTTATAATCCATCAGTTTGAAGAATCCTAGATTTATGGAATTCGAGCCAGGTTTATCTGAAGTTTAAATAGTTCTAGGTCGAATTTAAAGAGTTAAAACAAGAACACAACGTTATTGAATGAGTTTTATTCTAGTGACATCCCTTGAAATGGCAAGACTTATAAAACGTCGTGATGGTAGAAATATGTTAGATTAATTTTTGACTTGATAAATGTCAGCTTTTTTGTTGCTTTATAGTTATCTTGTAAATATATTATGACCGTTATGTTATTATCTCAGACGTAAATTGAGTCTCAGGACTTAAAAATCAATTTTAGCCATTACGAATAATAATAGATATCAAAGATATGAGTATCAAGGATAAAAGTATATGAGATATGAGTTTCAAAAATATGAGTGTCGAAGTTAACAGTGTAACAGATTTGAAAGATATGAGTAAACAAAATATAAATATGAGCAGCACAGAAATTAGTATTAAAGTTCTGACGATTTAAAATACGGGATAGATGTGACTCACTTTAGTTGGCAGCTCATCTATGAGAAGGAAAACTCTGAAATTAAACCCGGAGATGGAGTCCCGTAGGCTTTATGACAAAGACACAATCAAAATTCAAACTCCTGCTTCGTGGCACGCATCCTGGTCTATTTTCCAGTCGTCTTGACTAAGACTTGCCATTGGATCAACTAGTCAAGGATGAGGAAGGGATGCTGACTAACTGAACAACTCTCCCTCACTTTAAACAAAATACAGATTAAGTCAAGGCTACTACTCAAGCCGAAGCGGTGGTCATCTTCGCATGTGATGGACGAAAAAAATTTAACAAAACAGTATCACAGAATTGATATGTGTATCAAAGATATGAGTATCAAAGATATGAGTATCAAAGATATGAGTATCAAAGATATGAGTTCAAAGTTATGTGTCCAGCATGGGAGTTCATTAATAATTGTTGCGACTGGATATTATGTTTGATTACATACAGTGTGTTTTTTTGAGAGATTAATTAGTTAATCTAGTATAAACAGGAGTTGGACAGTATGATTACCTCAATATATGAGTATCAAACGTATGATTACCAAAGGTATGAGTATCAAAGATATGAATATCAAAGGTATGATTACCAAAGATGTGTCTTGATGACTGACGGATAGAAACGGTAAAATGCACAAGCACACTCCAACCAGACTGACCCAGCACACTCCAACCAGACTGACCCAGCACACTCCAACCAGACTGACCCAGTGCATTCAAACCAGGGTGACCAGCACACTCCAACAAGACTGACCCAGCACACTCCAACCAGACTGACCCAGCACACTCCAACCAGACTGACCCAGTGCATTCAAACCAGGGTGACCAGCATCCTCCAACCAGACTGATCCAGTGCATTCAAACCAGGGTGACCAGCACACTCCAACCAGACTGACCCAGTGCATTCAAACCAGGGTGACCAGCACACTCCAACCAGACTGATCCAGTGCATTCAAACCAGGGTGGCCAAGCTCATTCAAAGCCGTGACCAGCACACTCCAACCAGACTGATCCATAGCATTCAAACCAGTGTGACCAGCACACTCCAACCAGACTGATCCAGTGCATTCAAACCAGGGTGACCAGCACACTCCAACCAGACTGATCCAGTACATTCAAACCAGGGTGACCAGCACACTCCAACCAGACTGATCCAGTACATTCAAACCAGGGTGACCAGCACACTCCAACCAGACTGATCCAGTACATTCAAACCAGGGTGACCAGCACACTCCAACCAGACTGATCCAGTGCATTTAAACTAGGGTGACCAGCACACTCCAACCAGACTGATCCTGTACATTCAAACCAGACTGACCCAGCACACTCCAACCAGACTTATCTACATTCAAACCAGATTGATCCATATATGATTGATTTACTCACTTTTTCTGAACACTCATGTCCTCTAACACGCGCACAGAGCTTACGTCATGACCTCTATCCAGTAGACCACGTTTGGGTCACAGTGACGTCAGATAAGAAAACCAGTCCTTGCTTCATCCAGATATGATGTAACGGTCCAAACCTATGACCTCACTGCCGTTTTAGGGGAACTCACTGCCAAACTGGTTGCTCGCAGTAATCCGAGTTCGAATCTCGAACATAGGTCCTGCTCTCAAAGTTCAACGACCAGGTCAGGCTGACATGGAAGTCCTCACCTGCGCTGAGGGATAATCCAAAAAATGACTGTTAATAAGCTCTCTGCCCGTGGTCATCCAACACTGTTAATTTACAAGTGAGTATTTGTTTGTGTCGGTGATGAAAGGAAAAGTTTTTTTTAATTATATGGTTTATTAAGTTAATCCAACTGAATAATAAACCAATATATACAATGTCTTGCCAACGAAAACAAAAAAATATTTTTCCCGGAGAATGTTATCGAGCTACAGTGTTAACAATGAATTAGATTTCGCACGCGGTTTTTTTTTTGTTTGTTTGTTTATTTGTTATTTTTGTGTCTTATACGTGATGGCCTCAAGCAATTGTAAAAACACAATTAAAGGTTTCGAAAGCAAACGTAAAATATTCAAACTTTGTGCTTTGGCGATTAAATACACGTTAAAACATTTGGTTTATTACTATTATTAATATATCATCTTTTACGTTGTTTTACAAAAAAATTGGTCATTCAACTATGTATCCCACACGGCAGAATGCTACTGATCTTTCAGAACTGTGCATGAATACACAGAGCTTCATATTGGCCAATCAGCTCGTTTTGTACGCTCAGCAGTATACGCCTACCACTCAGAGTGGTAGCGTGGGTCCTTACGTTGCAGGTGGTCCAATATATTTAAAAGAGCCAGAATTTGTGATGTAAAAATTAAAAAAAACTGGAATTTATTTTAAATAACATCGAATAACTCAATAAGGGGCAGGGGGATGTCTCCAAAAAGTCACGTTACGGCTCCGTTACCATTTACAGTCGAACCCGCTTATCACGACCTCGGTTAACTCGCCAACCCTGTTAAGTCGACGTCTTTGGCGTGGAACCGCCAAATTCTCTCTTTTTCTTAGCATGTCGATTCTTTTATGTCACCGAACCCTAATATCTCGAGCACAAAAGAGGGCCAAATTTGCCACTTAACGTTGGTTATTTCGATCCCCATGACCAATCGCCCGCTTTTGAAAATGTTAGTTATCGATGCCATGAAAGGAAACCACAAACTTGACTAAGCAGTGCATTGGAATCAATAAGTATAATATTTTAATTTAAGGTTAAAAAACCCGGTAGAGTCCATATTATAATGGGTCATCATTTGCCGTGTGCAAAGTGTCATGGCCATGCGCATGGGCAGCCATTCAGAGTCACTTGCATAATGGCTATACCGTACTGCTATCTCATTCATAAAAGGTTGCCGTGTGCAAAAACTATTAAAAACTATTCAAACTAGGTCAGTGAAAGCTTTCATTATTTAGTCATGCGCCAAAGTTGAAAGTTCAAAATAAGTAGTTCCCGAAAAGTATTTTAGTAATAAGGGGATGCGTTGCCTTATATAGATTATATAGCATATACCGGTATAATGGTGGCCGCAGATTTGGTAAACAGAAAAGCCTTATATTAATACATTATATTAAATTTACTGGTATACTTAGTGCATAGTTAGATAAATTATAATTTATACATTATTGTATAATATTATTTTTAATACAGCATTAGTTCTGTAAATAAAAGTTGTATAAAATTATCATTAAAGCGAGAGTTATTTAGCTCGTGACGCGAACAGCGGCATTGGGTCACAGAATGTGGCGATGCAGTCCATGTTAAAAAAGGACAAACGAAGTCGTACATTAAAAATTCATAACTTTAAAACTACAAGAGCTAAAATTATGATTTTGGTGTATTAATTCTGTAAAAAACACTGTTGTGTAAAAAAACACCTCCAAAAACACGTGCATGTACATTCTCATTTGATTAACGCACACCATGTACATAAAGAAATGTCAAGCACACGTTAATATTTTGCCACCATAAAGGTTTTCGGTTATCTCGATCATCGGTTATCTCGACGCTTTTTGGCATACCCCGAGACCGTCGACATAACCGGGTTCTACTGTAATGAAGTTGACCAATCAGCTGGAAATGTTGTCCACACACCAGTTAGCGTTGTGCTGTAGTTGACCAACCAGCTGGAAATGTTGTCCACACGCCAGTTAGCGTTGTGCTGTAGTTGACCAACCAGCTGGAAATGTTGTCCACACGCCAGTTAGCGTTGTGCTGTAGTTGACCAATCAGCTGGAAATGTTGTCCACACACCAGTTAGTGTTGTACTGTAGATGACCAATCAGCTGGAAACGTTGTCCACACACCAGTTAGCGATGTGCTGTAGTTGACCAACCAGCTGGAAATGTTGTCCACACGCCAGTTAGCGTTGTGCTGTAGTTGACCAACCAGCTGGAAATGTTGTCCACACGCCAGTTAGCGTTGTGCTGTAGTTGACCAATCAGCTGGAAATGTTGTCCACACACCAGTTAGTGTTGTACTGTAGATGACCAATCAGCTGGAAACGTTGTCCACACACCAGTTAGCGATGTGCTGTAGTTGACCAATCAGCTGGAAACGTTGTCCACACACCAGTTAGCGATGTGCTGTAGTTGACCAATCAGCTGGAAACGTTGTCCACACACCAGTTAGCGATGTGCTGTAGTTGACCAATCAGCTGGAAACGTTGTCCACACACCAGTTAGCGATGTGCTGTAGTTGACCAATCAGCTGGAAACGTTGTCCACACACCAGTTAGCGATGTGCTGTAGTTGACCAATCAGCTGGAAACGTTGTCCACACACCAGTTAGCGATGTGCTGTAGTTGAACAATCAGCTAATTATTTTTTCCGGACATATTCAATGGATTTTTACAAAACATATATTGTTTTTGGTGTAGCGTAAAAACAGCAAAGAATCTTCGTCTTATTAATTATTAAGAATAAAACTGTAACAAGAACGCGTGGAAGAAAAACATCTACCACATAAATCCATCCCATATTATCACATATAACACATACAATTGTCTCTATCATTAATGGTTTGGTGTTGTTGTTTTTTTCCTTATCGAAACAACCCCAGTGCCAGAGCCAAGAGACACGGGTTTAAAAGTGCAACAGTTAACGCTTGGCACTTCCGGTTGGAGGCTAATTGAATTGGCCATGCAAATATTTAACGGATTGTTCAACCACCCCCCACATACCCCCACCCCCAACCTGATGGCAAATCTTGAAGACCGTAACTTAGAAAAAATGCATTACGTCTCGACAGCGCCCGGGCTCTGTGCGTCTCAACAAAGCAATTAGAGAAAGGCTCGTGTTTCGCTATTAGGGAAGTCCATACACAGTTTCTAAGTGATGTTTTAATGCTTCCAGGGTATCAACAAGGCTGCAACAAGAGGGGCAACAAGAGGGGCTCAGTTGACTTAGTTCGGGGTATTACAGGTCTTGAACGGCCTAGTGTTGTTTGCTAAAGTGGTTCCCACGCGGACTTGTGTGGGTTGTTTCAGGGGTTCTCCGACGGAATTGTATAGTCTGTTGGAGCGATTTTCAGACGTTCTAAGATGCTCTAGTATGTGTGGCTAAAATGGTTCTAAGATGGCCAAGTGTTGATATACTGGAAGGTTTCTCATATGGATTAGAATGTGCGGCTATAATGGTTCTAAGGAAGTATTGTATTGTTTTTATATAAGTTAGATGCGTCGTGACACATTCGTAAAAAGACAACGTTTAATATTGAAGCCATTGGCTTCACATCTGATTTTATAAAGAAAACATTCAAATTGGTAGAAAGCTTAGACAAGATCCTCTTAAACTTTTCATCGTGACGCATTACCAGGTAGTGTACTCCATATTGCAATGAACTGTCCACATTTCGAGGACCGATGTTTGTCAGCGGACCGACTATTTGAGTAGCACTGACCTACACTACTTTTGGTTGAAGTCAGCGTATCGAGCTGAAATTCGGCACATAGACACAAATACTCGCTGAGAATATATTCTGTCAATTTTTCATTCAAACAGTTTCACCACAACAAAACCTTTTATATCTATGACATTTTCCACGTTGTGTTAGCAGAGTGGTTCTGTCACAAGAGCTGCCTTACTTCTTTACCTATGTCTTCGTCCATGTTGTCTCAACAGCGTGGTTCTGCCACAAGAGCTGCATTCCTTCTATACCTATGTCATTGTCCATGTTGTCTTAACATAGTGGTTCTGCCACAAGAGCTGCTTTACTTCTTTACATATGTCTTTGTCCATGTTGTCTTAACAGAGTGGTTCTGCCACAGAAGCTGTCTTCCTTCTATACCCACCGGCTAAAATTTGACAAGTTTTCTATTAAAGCTAAATACATACCATACAAAAATAATAATTTTAACAAAACTCATGATTTTACAACGACCGCTTCAATCGAATGTAATCCCTTTGTAAGCCATTGCAATCCATTGAGTGGTGTAGAATGTTAGAGATTGTCACTCAGCGACAATATTAGTTTATTCAAAATAAATAGCACAAAATAATCACATATGTTCCATAAATAGTCCACAGAAATGTGTCTGGTTTTAAGCAGGGCGTAAAAAGGTGATGAAAAACAAACACGTTAAAGCCGGCTGGATCATTTGTGATCTAGCCGCCCACCTGCCGTCCTTATCGTTGGTGATTTATTCGTTGTACGCCATATCATCATCTCAACATATGATTGGGAGGTTGCGGTCGTTGCTTACGACTTGAAACGATTGGTGGGGGGGGGGGGCAGGGGGGCGGGGGTGGAGCCGTTATAAAGAGGTTCTCAAAAAATTGAAATACTTATTTTAAATGAACGGTGAGTTGATGAGAGATGACGAAATGTTAGGATTCTAAAACCTAGAAGGTTTTCATTGATATTTGCCCGTCATTGGAGAATAGTTGTTAAGACAGGGACTCTCAGTCAGAAGTTGACAGCGAACACGATTAAAACAAAATTTATTGCAACCTCTCGTTTCCTAAAATGTGGGTGATTAGCAGTCTCCAAGATCGATCAGATGGAATGTATCTTCATCATCCTGTATCAACACACCTCCCCCCTTTTCCACCGGACATAGACCGTCAACACAAGGAAAAGCACATGTTATGGGAGAAATTGCCACAGTGAATGACACAATGCGGTAGCTGTGAAGAGTCAACTGGAATATCTGACAGTTCCATCATTTAGGGAGCAAGGTTAAAACAAATGCCAGTCGTGCCATGGAACATCGACCCAAAGACCAGCCAAACAAATGCCAGCCGTGGCATGGAACATCGACTCAAAGATCAGCCAGACAAATGCCAGTCGTGACATGGGACATCGACTCAAAGATCAGCCAGACAAATGCCAGTCGTGACATGGGACATCGACTCAAAGATTAGCCAAACAAATGCCAGTCGTGACATGGAACATCAACTCAAAGATCAGCGAAACAAATGCCAGTCGTGACATGGAACATCGACTCAAAGATCAGTGAAACAAATGCCAGTCGTGACATGGAACATCAACTCAAAGATTAGCCAAACAAATGCCAGTCGTGACATGGAACATCAACTCAAAGATCAGTGAAACAAATGCCAGTCGTGACATGGAACATCAACTCAAAGATCAGTGAAACAAATGCCAGTCGTGACATGGAACATCAACTCAAAGATCAGCGAAACAAATGCCAGTCGTGACATGGAACATCAACTCAAAGATCAGCGAAACAAATGCCAGTCGTGACATGGAACATCAACTCAAAGATCAGTGAAACAAATGCCAGCCGTGACATGGAACATCGACTCAAAGATCAGTGAAACAAATGCCAGTCGTGACATGGAACATCAACTCAAAGATCAGTGAAACAAATGCCAGTCGTGACATGGAACATCAACTCAAAGATCAGTGAAACAAATGCCAGTCGTGACATGGAACATCAACTCAAAGATCAGCGAAACAAATGCCAGTCGTGACATGGAACATCAACTCAAAGATCAGCGAAACAAATGCCAGTCGTGACATGGAACATCAACTCAAAGATCAGTGAAACAAATGCCAGCCGTGACATGGAACATCGACTCAAAGATCAGTGAAACAAATGCCAGTCGTGACATGGAACATCAACTCAAAGATCAGCGAAACAAATGCCAGTCGTGACATGGAACATCAACTCAAAGATCAGCGAAACAAATGCCAGTCGTGACATGGAACATCGACTCAAAGATCAGTGAAACAAATGCCAGTCGTGACATGGAACATCGACTCAAAGATCAGCGAAACAAATGCCAGTCGTGACATGGAACATCAACTCAAAGATCAGCGAAACAAATGCCAGTCGTGACATGGAACATCGACTCAAAGATCAGCGAAACAAATGCCAGTCGTGACATGGAACATCAACTCAAAGATCAGCGAAACAAATGCCAGTCGTGACATGGAACATCGACTCAAAGATCAGCGAAACAAATGCCAGTCGTGACATGGAACATCGACTCAAAGATCAGCGAAACAAATGCCAGTCGTGACATGGAACATCAACTCAAAGATCAGCCAAACAAATGCCAGTCGTGACATGGAACATCAACTCAAAGATCAGTGAAACAAATAAGGCTTTTATGAGGTTGACATTCTGAGAAAGAGCAACCAAAGCATCTCCACTAAGATAAGATATATTTAAACGTATGTCGTGGGTGCATTCATCTTTTGATCAGATTGCTGACAGACCACTGAATATAAGAGAGTAAGCTGGACGTCTTCAAGACCCTATGCCCTAGAAAGGTCATCCGTAATTATTTCTTGTTTTGACTTTTGAAGCTCATCGATTAACAAACATTTGCAGAAATTGAGGGGATGAGCCGGTCACTGGGGATTTCTGGGATGAGCCGGTCACTTGGGATTTCTTGGATGAGCCGGTCACTGGGGATTTCTGGGATGAGCTGGTCACTGGGGATTTCTGGGATGAGCCGGTCACTGGGGATTTCTGGGATGAGCCGGTCACTGGGGATTTCTGGGATGAGGTGGTCACTGGGGATTTCTTGGATGAGCCGGTCACTGGGGATTTCTGGGATGAGCCGGTCACTGGGGATTTCTGGGATGAGCCGGTCACTTGGGATTTCTGGGATGAGCCGGTTTCTGGGGATTTCTGGGATGAGCCGGTCACTGGGGATTTCTGGGATGAGCCGGTCACTGGAGATTTTATTGGATGAGCCGGTCACTGAAGATTTGTTTGATGAGCCGGTCACTGGAGATTTCTTTGCTATATTTGTAAAATACCAGCATGCTCACTTCCCAGGACAGTTGTAAGATGGACAGCTCTAAGATGGACAGCTGTGAGACGGAAAGCTCTAAGACGGACAGCTGTGAGTCGGAAAGCTCTGAGACGCATAGCACAGGGAAAACAAAACCACGGACGACCCTTTACGACCTAGCGAATAACAATAGAGCATGCATTACGGAAGAGAAATACCAGTGATGCCCCCCAAAATGCAGCAGACACATGTACGAAGTGTTCCCTCATACATCGGACAGAGCAAGTGAAAAACTGAGATCTGAATAAATGAATGCTGAAACATATAGAATTAGAAACATATAGAATTAGAAACATATTAAGTTAGAAACATATAGAATTAGAAACATATAGAATTAGAAACATATAGAATTAGAAACATATAGAATTAGAAACAAATAGAATTCGAAACATATATAATTAGAAACATATAGAATTAGAAACATATAGAATTAGAAACATATAGAGTTAGAAACAAGTATAATTCGAAACATATAGAATTAGAAACATATAGAATTAGAAACATATAGAATTAGAAACATATAGAATTAGAAACATATAGAATTAGAAACATATAGAATTAAAAACATATAGAATTAGAAACATACAGAATACGTTTCATTCTCTTCAAAGTCTGTATTTTTCCCTTTCTTCCTTTTTCTTTTAAAGACACAACATTAGGGGAGTCAACATTGTATTGCTAGCTTTCTATTGTATTGCTAGCTTTGAATTGTATTGCTAGCTTTATATTGTATGGCTAGCTTTGAATTGTATTGCTAGCTTTGTATTGTATGGCTAGCTTTGTATTGTATTGCTAGCTTTGTATTGTATGGCTAGCTTTGTATTGTATGGCTAGCTTTGTATTGTATGGCTAGCTTTATATTGTATGGCTAGCTTTGAATTGTATTGCTAGCTTTGTATTGTATGGCTAGCTTTATATTGTATGGCTAGCTTTGAATTGTATTGCTAGCTTTGTATTGTATGGCTAGCTTTGTATTGTATTGCTAGCTTTGTATTGTATGGCTAGCTCGGTATTGTATGGCTAGCTTTGTATTGTATGGCTAGCTTTGTATTGTATGGCTAGCTCGGTATTGTATGGCTAGCTTTGTATTGTATGGCTAGCTCGGTATTGTATGGCTAGCTTTGTATTGTATGGCTAGCTTTGTATTGTATGGCTAGCTTTGTATTGTATGGCTAGCTCGGTATTGTATGGCTAGCTTTGTATTGTATGGCTAGCTCGGTATTTTATGGCTAGCTCGGTATTTTATGTCTAGCTTTTTATTGTATGGCTAGCTTTGTATTGTATGGCTAACTCCGTATTGTATGGCTAGCTCGGTATTGTGTGGCTAGCTTTGTATTGTATGGCTAGCTTTGTTTCATGAAGTGCTTTCAAGTTTGAGAGATCTCAAATTATTTCGAGATATAGTGAGTTGAAATGTTTATTGAAGAGTGCTTTAGAAAAGCTAATGTTGCAACAACATTTTTAAGTAGTGTCATCCCCACGTCTCAACCTCATAATAAAATTTTAAAAAACCCACCTATGATAAAACATCAAACAAAGAAATACCGCCAGAGCATAATTCTATTCATAAGTTAACTTGTAAATTCTGATTTGGTGAATCACTTCTTAATAAATTTGTCAAAAGAATGTTAAGTCATTAACATCGACCATTATAAAGTCAACACTACATGGGAATCGGAATATATATGTAATATATACTTTTTTTTTTTTTTTTTACAATAAAATTGTTTAGTTCGAGATGATTTTGAAAGATTGAACAAGAAAACCGCTTTCCTTGGATCTTGCGATAGCAGACAGCGTGTAAACACAATTTTTTATTCCGTTTTTGTTTATTCCCTGATCTTAGCCGTTGGCAAGTGGCGAATGTTTTATTAAGTTCCGCGGCCTTGACGAGGGCGAGGGTTTCCTCACTATTCACGCCATCAACGAGAAAGTACGTGGGGAGGGGAGGAGGAAAAGGGGGGCGGGGATAGAAACAGGAAGACGGACATCATCGATCGCTCTCAGACTGTGACGTCACGCGTTATTTTGGGCTGTAGCTTTTTTTGTGTTGTTTCGCTCACCTCGCGGTCTGTCCTCTGTTGGATAAATGAAGGGAACTTGTTGCTGGCACTATCATAAAAAAATATGCTATGCCCCTGGCTGGGAAAAAGTCGTGATTGGACATCGAGGACTGAAGTAAAAGTACAAATCCATTGTTCGTGGTTGTCGTGCGGTTGTCGTGTGGTTGTCGTGCGGTTGTCGTGCGGTTGTCGTGCGGTTGTCGTGTGGTTGTCGTGCGGTTGTCGTGCGGTTGTCGTGCGGTTGTCGTTTGGTTGTCGTGTGGTTGTCACGTGGTTGTCGAGCGGTTGTCTTGCGGTTGTCGTGCGGTTGTCGTGCGGTTGTCGTGCGGTTGTCGTTTGGTTGTCGTGTGGTTGTCACGTGGTTGTCGAGCGGTTGTCTTGCGGTTGTCGAGCGGTTGTCGTGTGGTTGTGTTGTTGTCGTGTTGCTGTCGTGTGGTTGTCGTGTGGTTGTCGTGTGGCTGTCTTATGTTCAAGGAAATCCGTTCATTTGACGACGTCTTAACCGCAGACGTCAAGAGTCAATAGACTGCGGCACCGAGATTAATCACTCGTCATTATGGGTATTGATTTATTTTATTTTATCGATGGAGATTACTAGAGGGATTTCCCGGGATCAGCCGGGTGTGATAAACAGATCTTGTGACATGTGACATTGACATACAACGTCAACACCAAAGGAAGTGGGGATGGATTTGGAGGACCACTCAGGAACGAGTCATCGAACCTTGTTAAGTGAGAACTAACATGGAACTTACAGGGGACAAGGGAGCGCGGAATACAAGACAAAAAGCCGGGGTTGTAACTTAGAGCGTCCTAAGCCAAGGTTGTAACTTAGAGCGTCCTAAGCCAAGGTTGTAACTTAGAGAGTCTGAAGCCAAGGTTGTAACTAAGAGAGTCTGAAGCCAAGGTTGTAACTTAGAGCGTCCTAAGCCAAGGTTGTAACTTAGAGCGTCCTAAGCCAAGGTTGTAACTTAGAGAGTCTGAAGCCAAGGTTGTAACTTAGAGAGTCTGAAGCCAAGGTTGTAACTTAGAGAGTCTGAAGCCAAGGTTGTAACTTAGAGAGTCTGAAGCCAAGGCTGTAAGTTAGAGTGTCTGAAGCCAAGGTTGTAAATTAGAGAGTCTGAAGCCAAGGTTGTAACTTAGAGAGTCTGAAGCCAAGGTTGTAACTTAGAGAGTCTGAAGCCAAGGTTGTAAATTAGAGTGTCTGAAGCCAAGGTTGTAACTTAGAGAGTCTGAAGCCAAGGTTGTAACTTAGAGAGTCTGAAGCCAATGTTGTAAATTAGAGTGTCTGAAGCCAAGGTTGTAACTTAGAGAGTCTGAAGCCAAGGTTGTAAATTAGAGAGTCTGAAGCCAAGGTTGTAACTTAGAGAGTCTGAAGCCAAGGCTGTAACTTAGAGAGTCTGAAGCCAAGGTTGTAAATTAGAGAGTCTGAAGCCAAGGTTGTAACTTAGAGTGTCTGAAGCCAAGGCTGTAACTTAGAGAGTCTGAAGCCAAGATTGTAAATTAGAGAGTCTGAAGCCAAGGTTGTAACTTAGAGTGTCTGAAGCCAAGGCTGCAACTTAGAGAGTCTGAAGCCAAGGTTGTAAATTAGAGAGTCTGAAGCCAAGGTTGTAACTTAGAGTGTATGAAGCCAAGGCTGTAACTTAGAGAGTCTGAAGCCAAGGTTGTAAATTAGAGAGTCTGAAGCCAAGGTTGTAACTTAGAGTGTCTGAAGCCAAGGTTGTAACTTAGAGTGTCTGAAGCCAAGGCTGTAAATTAGAGTGTCTGAAGCCAAGATTGTAACTTAGAGAGTCTGAAGCCAAGGTTGTAACTTAGAGTGTCTGAAGCCAAGGTTGTAAATTAGAGAGTCTGAAGCCAAGGTTGTAACTTAGAGTGTCTGAAGCCAAGGTTGTAACTTAGAGCGTCTTAAACCAAGGTTGTAAATTAGAGAGTCTGAAGCCAAGGTTGTAAATTAGAGAGTCTTGAAGCCAAGGTTGTAAATTAGAGAGTCTGAAGCCAAGGTTGTAAATTAGAGCGTCTGAAGCCAAGGTATTAAATTAGAGCGTCTTAAGCCAAGGTTGTAAATTAGAGAGTCTGAAGCTAAGGTTGTAAATTAGAGAGCATGAAGCCAAGTTTATAAATTAGAGAGTCTGAAGCCAAGGTTGTAACTTAGGGCGTCTGAAGCCATGGTTGTAAATTAGAGAGTCTGAAGCCAAGGTTGTAACTTAGTTAGAGCGTCTGAAGCCAAGTTTGAAACTTAGAGCGTCTGAAGCCGGGGTTGTAACTCAGAGCGTCTGAAGCCGGGGTTGTAACTTGGAGCGTCTGAAGCCAAGTTTGAAACTTAGAGCGTCTGAAGCCGGGGTTGTAACTCAGAGCGTCTGAAGCCGGGGTTGAAACTTAGAGAGACATTGCAGAAAGAAAGAAAAAAAACGTTGAGATTGTTGTTGGCAATGTCTCCAATTTTATTATATTTTGTGTTGTATTTATGTGATTTTTATGTTTATGTTTTGTGTGTGGGTGCGAGGCGGTCTCAGCAAGATAGTAATGACAGAATGTAAATAAGAAAGGAACTCGAACACCAAGTATGGATGAATCGAACCAAACCAAAAACTTCATTCAGATATAGAAAACTATTAACCCCTTTACCGGTTGTCCCGACTATAGTCGTCTTGATCTATTGACCTTTACAGGGTAGACCCGACTATAATCGTCTAAATGATATTATGATATGCAGTATGCGGCAGACCCGATTATTCTCGTCCAAAATGCTATGACGTAGTTACAGTGCATGTAGCTGGTTTTTTCAAAACTATGGGAAGCCAAAAGCCTCAAAAATACCTAAAAATACCTAAAAACAGCTATTTTTTTAGAAGACTGCAAACAACACTTTAGCAACGTTATATGTGCATAGGTGGCAGTAAATAACAGTGTAAAAGTGTTTCTTTTTGAGAGTTCTACACAACAACAAATGTCACAGACCTTCCAGTTGTTCAGATCCCTTGAAATATTTTATTTTGATGGTTATGAAACAATCAAATTTTTGTGTACATTATGACTTCTTCGGTGTACCGTACTGTTGTTTTCCGGCACTCTGTCCGGTTCCTTGCTTCGAAAGATATCATACTCAAAAAACTTCTGAATAATAGGTTAATGCTCAAGGACATTATCAATGACAATGCTCAAGGAAAATGACTATGACAAACGAAAATTATAGTTTTTTGTTAATTGTTTGTTTTTTTAATTTGAAAATTTTCAACACATTTTTTTTTTTTTTAGATTTATTCGCCAAATAAGGGTTAGTTTTAAAATTTTTAATAGCCGGTAAAGGGGTTAAAGAAAAACAAGAAAAATTAAGATTTCTTGAATCATTATTTGGAAAAGATGGGAATTCTTTTCTCACCACGTCTGCGCAGATGTTATACACATTCTATTATAACGGAAGTTATGCTGTCATGGTTTGTGTTTTTCTTCCAATAAGAAATTTCCAAACACCTACTTAACAGATGGATACTCAAGGACCCACCTAGTTGTTATAGATCTTACCAGATAGATACTCCAGGACCCACCTAGCTGTTATAGATCTTAACAGATGGATACTCCAGGACCCACCTAGTTGTTATAGATCTTACACGATCGATACTCCAGGACCCACCTAGTTGTTATAGATCTTAAAAGATGGATACTTAAGGACCCACCTAGTTGTTATAGATCTTAACAGATGGATACTCAAGGACCCACCTAGTGGTTATAGATCTTACCAGATAGATACTCCAGGACCCACCTAGTTGTTATAGATCTTAACATATGGATATTCCAGGACCCACCTAGTTGTTATAGATCTTAACAGATGGATACTCAAGGACCCACCTAGTTGTTATAGATCTTACCAGATGGATACTCCAGGACCCACCTAGTTGTTATAGATCTTACCAGATAGATACTCCAGGACCCACCTAGTTGTTATAGATTAAATGTTCCTTGAGATGGATACTCCAGGACCCACCTAGTTGTTATAGATTAAATGTTCCTTGAGATGGATACTCCAGGACCCACCTAGTTGTTATAGATTAAATGTTCCTTGAGATGGACACTCCAGGACCCACCTAGTTGTTATAGATTAAATGTTCCTTGAGATGGATACTCCAGGACCCACCTAGTTGTTATAGATTAAATGTTCCTTGGTACTAGGTAGGGTACCGATTATTTCATATATTTTTTTTTAAAATCTTGATGGTGCTCCACGAAGCAGAGATCTAATTCTCTGATTATGGATAAATATGAAGTTCTATAGACAATGGAAATATATGATATGTAATGTTCTAGCGAGTTGACTCATAGTGATATACTTGAAACTAAACAAGCTATAACAATGGATAGTTCTAAAAACGTCAAAAGAGTGATCACCATAAAAGTTCTTTTTGGAAGAAAAATAATAATTGCCAAACCCCAATCTTACACCAGTAACAGTTCTTTTATTTTTAGAATAATGTACGAAAAATTAATTACAGAGCTTTTCTTTTTCACAAATAATTGAACTCCCTAATTTGAATTCACTCTTCTAGAATTGTAATTTCACAGATACCACAATGGTAATTAACTTACTTCACCCTACCAACTACCAACTGTCCAGTTTCATCCTGATCATCCTACCAACTGTCCAGTTTCATCCTGATCACCCTACCAACTGTCCAGTTTCATCCTGATCACCCTACCAACTGTCCAGTTTCATCCTGATCACCCTACCAACTACCAACTGTCCAGTTTCATCTTGATCCTCCTACCAACTGTCCATTTTCATCCTGATCACCCTACCAACTGTCCAGTTTCATCCTGATCACCCTACCAACTACCAACTGTCCAGTTTCATCTTGATCCCCCTGCCAACTGTCCATTTTCATCCTGATCACCCTACCAACTGTCCAGTTTCATCCTGATCACCTTACCAACTGTCCAGTTTCATCTTGATCCCCCTGCCAACTGTCCAGTTTCATCCTGATCACCCTACCAACTGTCCAGTTTCATCCTGATCACCTTACCAACTGTCCAGTTTCATCCTGATCACCTTACCAACTGTCCAGTTTCATCCTGATCACCTTACCAACTGTCCAGTTTCATCCTGATCACCTTACCAACTGTCCAGTTTCATCCTGATCACCTTACCAACTACCAACTGTCCAGTTTTAAACTGACTACAAGACCAACAGTACAATACCGACAATAAAATCAATAGTATACAAATTTCTATTGGCTACACTACCATCAACCTTAATTCCTTTATCGACCACACCATTGGGTCAAATGTCAAATTAACTTATATTACATTGCCGCCGCCTTTGTGATTTTTAATTGTTGCTCCGTTGAGTCTGTAAAAAAAACGCTTCAAATAAAAACAGGCTCCTCACCCAAATAGTCTTACATTAATCAAATTAATCTTAAAATGTGCACATGTTTATTTACATTTGCTATAGACAGTTTGATAAATACCAAGTTATAGCCCACCAAACAATGGCGGCGGCAACGCGGGAAAGCATGCCTTCAAGTCAAGTAACGCCATTTATAAGAATCCGAATTAGTGCTAGCGCCCCCCCCCCCCAACCCCCCGCCCCCCTCCTCCTGAGCCCGGTGCGCTTCACACACTTTATTCATATGTCTGAACATCATATTTAAAGAGAGACGATTAACTTAAAACAAAAGAAAATATTACGCAAAAAATGCACATACGGTATTCTTAAGCAATCTCATATAGCGTAGTTTTTGGACATTTTAGTTTGCATGCTACTGAACTCACCATTGCTCCATACTATCCTAATGAACTCACCATTGCTCCATACTATCCTAATGAACTCACCATTGCTCCATACTATCCTAATGAACTCACCATTGCTCCATACTATCCTAATGAACTCACCATTACTCCATACTATCCTAATGAACTCACCATAACTCCATACTATCCTAATGAACTCACCATAACTCCAAACTATCCTAATGAACTTACCATTGCTCCATACTATCCTAATGAACTTACCATTGCTCCATAATATCCTAATGAACTTACCATTGCTCCATACTATCCTAATGAACTCACCGTTGCTCCATACTATCCTAATGAACTCACCATTACTCCATACTATCCTAATGAACTTACCATTACTCCATACTATCCTAATGAACTCACCATTACTCCATACTATCCTAATGAACTCACCATAACTCCATACTATCCCAATGAACTCACCGTTACTCCATACTATCCTATTGAACTTACCATTACTCCATACTATCCTAATGAACTCAGCATTACTCCATACTATCCTATTGAACTCACCATAACTCCATACTATCCTAATGAACTCACCGTTACTCCATACTATCCTAATGAACTTACCATTACTCCATACTATCCTAATGAACTCACCATTACTCCATAGTATCCTACTGAACTCACCATTACTCCATACTATCCTACTGAACTCACCATTACTCCATACTATCCTACTCAACTCACCATTATTACTCCATACTATCATACTGAACTCACATTACTCCATACTATCCTACTGAACTCACCATTTTCCATACTATCCTACTGAACTCACATTACTCCATACTATCCTACTCAACTCACCATTAGTACATACTTTATTTTATTTAAATTTTCCTAACCAACCTTGACATTTCAATCAACTTATACTTATATTATGTAACCATTTAACTTTCATTGAAATTATCCTAACAATTTTCAATCACTTGCCCTTCAATAAATTTATCCTAACAATCTCCAATCACTTACCCTACAATCAAATTATTCTAACAATCTTCAATCACTTACCCTACAATCAATTTATCCTAACAATCTCCAACCACTTACCCTGCAATCAAATTATCCTAACAATCTTCAATCGCTTACCCTTCAATCAAATGATCCTAACAATCTTCAATCACTTACGTTTCAATCAAATCAACAGGTCCACTTTCCATCAACGCTGGGACCCTCCAATTCGACCAGAGCCTGGTTCTGAGAGGCTCCTCATTCAAACACTTAGTGGCAAACAGCTGGTGACTTGTTGTGCGTAATCCACTGTACAATGTCGAGCTGTCCCCTGGACGGAGTTAATGCTGACAACACAGCGGAGCAGACGACCGTGTTCTGGCACCCAGGTTGCGTCCACCAAGCCGGCCAGTGACGAAAACGGTCCTTGCGTCTAGTGACGCGGTCTGGGGCCCGGCCAAACAGTGGGGTGGGGGGATATAACATAAAATGTCGGGAAACACAAATCGATCGTTGGGTTTTCTGGAGACGATTCTAGAATATTTTTAGAGACCAGTCTGGGAGATTACTTGATGGTGGTGGCTTGGTGGGATTGCTTGATGGGATTGCTTTGTTTTCGAAATCTGGAAAATAAAAATCCCCTGTTACATTTTTGTTATCTACAAACATTAAAACAATTGTTATACCGGGTATTTTAAATATATAAAACAAAACAGCCCGATACCTAAAAGAGACCAAGTACGGGTATTAGATTTAGTCCGCAGGAGCGTATCTGTTGTATCTTAAGGTCAAGGATTAATTTTAATGTAATAGCTTATGTTTCATAGTTAGCGTGGGCCGCTGACCCCCCCCCCCCCCCCCAGAATACATTAGGCCAGTGCTCCACAACCTTTATTCACTCACGGCACACCTAGTCCTTTCCTAGATAGTTCGCGGCACACAAAAATGAAAACAGGCACCCAAAAAAAGGCAAAAATTTACTATTGTTTACATGTAGCGACATTTAAAATGTTTTTTTTATTTAAACAAATTTCGTATATACGTGAAATTAACATGAGCAAATATATTTTTTTATACTAAGTGATTAACATAAAATAATTTTCCACTATTTTTACTTGAATATCAATAGATCAAATAATATTATCTGATATACTCAAATTAATACAGACAATTTTTACAATAACTAATGAGTCGTTTGAGCTTGTTGTACTCACGATAGTTGTTTCATATTTGGCTTAATAGCTGATAGAACATCTCCAAATTAAACATAGACATCTGATAAAACAACTCAAAGGTCCACATAAATGTTTGATAGAACAACTCAAATTTCAAAATCAATATCTGATAGAACAACTCAAATTTCAAAATCAATATCTGTTAGAACAACTCAAATTTCAAAATAAAATCTGTTAGAGCAGCTCAAATTTCAAAATCAATATCTGATAGAACAACTCAAATTTCAAAATCAATATCTGATAGAACAACTCAAATTTCAAAATCAATATCTGTTAGAACAACTCAAATTTCAAAATAAGTATCTGTTAGAGCAACTACAAGTTCAACAACAATGTATTTCAAGCACGACCGGCTGTCATTATAAAAAATTAAAATAACTAACACAAGAGTAGACAGACTTTTGCTCACATAATATATAAGTGATTGAAAATTGTATCAGAACTGCAATTGCCTCGTTAGAAATTCTACAATGTTCAAACTTGACTAAACCCCAGAAGACATACAAGGGAACTCCGGTGAACTTTCATTTGGGCTTCTCCTTATTTACAGAAGCTTACCTCAGGGTAGCCAACGAATGCTGATGTGACGTAAGAAGAATTTATATCCCGTGTATATTTCTTCACAAAGTTTTAAAAAATTCATGAATTTAGTTTTGTTCCCTTTATTTCGGTTCGTGTTATTGACGGTCGTTCATCGTTTTCGATATGTTCATTTGGAAAATTTTTGACCATCAACACCTCTCTATGAATGCAGCACTCACTGACCATCAACACCTCTCTATGAATGCATCACTCACTGACCATCAACACCTCTCTATGAATGCAATACTCCCTGACCATCAACGCCTCTCTATGAATGTAGCACTCACATAATTTTTATTGGTCGGTTTTTTATTTCGACGCATGACACAAATCTTTTTTATTGGCCATCATTGCCACAAACACTTTCAGAAGTTTTCCAATGCAGTCTATAAGTTGTGAGGAAATCATCAGTTACAGGTACTCAAAATCTATCCTCACCAGGGGTCCGCTCTGGGACTTATTTGCAGAAAAAAGAATCATCTTTTATGGCGTCCTTATCAACAGAAAGTACAATACTTATGATCTCTACTACTTTCTTTTTCAATATCATCCATATCTTCCATTTTGAGTGAAAATTGCTCGCACTTTAAAATTTATTAAAGTGTTTCCGAAATATCACGTGACATGCCGGAAGTGCGTCTTTTCAACAGTTTCTGCTGCTGATGAATCATTCTCTTTTTCCTTAGCATTATTCGAATGAATTCCATTGACTTACAAACTGGTTCCATAAGTTTGTCACAGGTAGAATTTGTTTTTAACTGACATGATATTAATCTTGAAACTTTGTAACTATGATTCTTTTTTATAAACTCTGAGAGTCTATCTCGCTTTATTTTTACCTCTGTTTAAGATTTTGACTTCAATTCGCTGAAACGAACCATTATCCTTATTGCTGATATTTGAACATCCACACACACACAAAAGAATACAGAAAATATTATTTTTTTTACAGCAATATTTAAAAAATAAGCAACACAAGATGAGGTTGTGTTTGGGAGGATCGTCGCATAAAATAATAGGAAACTTGATCTGTGCCCTGAGTCAGGGTGGTGATTGGATGGTCTTCATCTGTGCCCTGAGTCAGGATGGTGATTGGATTGTCTTCATCTGTGCCCTGAGTCAGGGTGGTGATTGGCTTGTCTTCATCTGTGCCCTGAGTCAGGATGGTGATTGGATGGTCTTCATCTGTGCCCTGAGTCAGGGTGGTGATTGGATGGTCTTCATCTGTGCCCTGAGTCAGGGTGGTGATTGGATGGTCTTCATCTGTGCCCTGAGTCAGGGTGGTGATTGGCTTGTCTTCATCTGTGCCCCGAGTCAGGGTGGTGATTGGATGGTCTTCATCTGTGCCCTGAGTCAGGGTGGTGATTGGATTGTCTTCATCTGTGCCCTGAGTCAGGATGGTGCTTGGCTTGTCTTCATCTGTGCCCTAAGTCAGGATGGTGCTTGGCTTGTCTTCATCTGTGCCCTAAGTCAGGGTGGTGATTGGATTGTCTTCATCTGTACCCTAAGTCAGGATGGTGATTGGATTGTCTTCATCTGTACCCTAAGTCAGGATGGTGATTGGATTGTCTTCATCTGTGCCTTAAGTCAGGATGGTGATTGGATTGTCTTCATCTGTAACCTAAGACAGGAGGGTGCTTGGATTGTCTTCATCTGTGCCCTAAGTCAGGGTGGTGCTTGGATTGTGTAGGATTTGGTTTCATGTATAGGGGCGAATTGTCACTACAGTATTATTATTATTTTTGTTTAACAAGCCTCTATTAAACATTCAACACCTAGATAAGTGGTACACAGTGCGGGCGTGAACAGCATGGCACACCGGTGATGGAGCTCTGCAGTAGGCAGAAGCTAGACCAATGGGGACAATAAATGAAGATAACAGCTATCTTCTGTTCAACAAGTACGTGCTGACACTCTTGACCTTGACCGCTGTACACAGTATGTATCAACCCATGATTATTGTTGAACTTAATTATTATTATTATTACTATTATTATTAGTTGCCTTATATAGCGCGGTACCCCAGCCTAGGGCTAGGCTCACCGCGCTGTACATAAAAATATTAGCAAAAGAGACATAATCGTGACAATAAAATAAAATACATTTATGTAATAAAGAACAGCTGTATAGAGACAAAACAAAAAACAAATGCATATTCACCCCATCCACCCCAGAACTTTTACACGTCAAGATGTGGAATATTGTTCTAAAAGTTGAATTAATACCGGCACTACAAGAGTAGGAAAGTCTCCCCACCTCTGCTGGTCAGATGTCCTGTAATGCATATTGATGGATAGTTTCTATTTTCTTTGTGATTAATATATATATATATAATAAAGATACACAACAAAACGGATTGGTCCTCTCCAAGTTCTGCCAAATCTTGAATCCAAGAAAGGAACTTTAGTTCATAGATAAGTCTTGTGGTGTATATTAAGGTATAACAAAGGTCAATAGGGATAGGAGGCCTATTACTATTACGCAAGGATGCTGAGTCAATCCCGAGCGTGCGGTCTCGTTTAACCTTGGCAACTCTTGTATGACAAGGCAAACTCTGAAATCAAACCCGGAGATGGAATCCCGTTGGCGGTATGACATTGACACAATGAAGAGCACAGTGAAACACAAAAAACACAGCTGGTCATGTACTGCATCCTGGTCTATGTCCAGTCATCTACTGCATCCTGGTCTATGTACAGTCATGTACTGCATCCTGGTCAATGTCCAGTCGTGTACTGCATCCAGTCATCTAAATGTAATAGTCAATGGCGAAGTGAGGGTTACGACTTTGAGCAACTCTCCCCACCTTTAAAAAAATACAGGTCATCTCAAGGCTACTTAGTAATGCCAGGTCATCTCAAGGCTACTTAGTAATGCCTGGTCATCTCAAGGCTACTTAGTAATGCCAGGTCATCTCTGAACAATAATAACATTACGACTGGGCCAAGACTGTAAACTACAGCTCAGCGTGTGTAACAGAGGGGGTCATTGTGTGTAACAGAGGGGGTCAATGTGTGTAGCAGAGGGGGTCAATGTGTGTAGCAGAGGGGGTCAATGTATGTAGCAGAGGGGGTCAATGTTTGTAGCAGAGTGGGTCACAGTGTGTTACAGAGGGTTCAATGTGGGTAACAGAGTGGGTCGATGTGTTTAATTAGGGATGTAAGGGTATAATACTGAGGGGCCCTGATAAGATATGTGTATAGGTAAAATACAATAAGCTGTGTATGCCAGCAACATACTATAAGCTAGTATGTGACGTGAGCTAAATGTAAAGAGATATGGGTCTTAAATTTGCAGGAGGCATATAGTTAGATTTATAATCTTCAGCCGTATTTTTGAGTCCTGGATCAATAAAAAAGATGTGAAAGAGATGTGCAATTAAAAGTGGCTTATTCTGAAGAGTTGTGCAATTAAAAGTGGCTTATTCTGAAGAGATGTGCAATTAAAAGTGGCTTATTCTGAAGAGATGTGCAATTAAAAGTGGTTTATTCTGAAGAGATGTGGAAGAGATGTGCAAGAGATTTTTCCTGGCTCATTAGGAAGAGATGTGGAAGAGATGTGCGATTGTTCCTTCCACAATCTTATTGTATTCATGAGATCTCATGTGCAGCCTAGCTGTTCTATCTGGTCACATCTGGTAGGACGCTTTTCGGGGTGACTCTTGTAGCCTCTGTCTGCAGCGTCAGGGTTGTGGAGACTCGTGTAGCCTCTGTCTGCAGCGTCAGGGTTGTGGTGACTCTTGTAGCCCCTGTTTGCAGCGTCAGGGTTGTGATGACTCTTGTAGCCTCTGTTTTCAGCGTCAGGGTTGTGGTGACTCTTGTAGCCTCTGTTTGCAGCGTCAGGGTTGTGGTGACTCTTGTAGCCTCTGTCTGCAGCGTCAGGGTTGTGATGACTCTTGTAGCCTCTGTTTTCAGCGTCAGGGTTGTGGTGACTCTTGTAGCCTCTGTCTGCAGCGTCAGGGTTGTGGTGACTCTTGTAGCCTCTGTTTGCAGCGTCAGGATATTATCAAACTATCAGCGCCGGTGATATCATTTCAGAACTGTTCTGCGTCCTTCAGCAACTTAGAATTCCTAATAGCCCCTCTGCTTACGGCTGTTAAAGGCTGTCTACCCGTCCGTTTTAACTGATACAAATTTTAAAAATGGTTCTCAATCTTCCACAGCTTTTGAAACCTATAAGCAGATGGTATTTTTAAATTATATAATCACATTTTACACGAGGGCTAGTCTTTTCGAGTCATGGTAACCCTTCTCATATTATCTGTGGAAGCAAAACCTCTCCAGGTTCTTACAAATCTTCAATCAAGGGAAAGGAACTTTAGTTCACAGGTAAGTATTGGTGTATATTTTGTGGTATAACAAAGTTTGGTCAATAGTAATTCAATACATTTTGATATATATATATATATATATATACATATATATATATGATATGTATGTATATATAGTTAATTACTATTTGAAAAAGATTGTTTCTATTTATTTAAACATTAAAATAAACAACATATCTCACTAAAAACTGTGAAACAATCGATTCTCAATCTTTTGGATAAGGGCTCACGAAGACAAACGTTGTGTGTTTCTCTATACTTTAATTGATTGGTGATTAATTCGGCTCTTATATGATCGTTTGAAATGTCACTAGGCAAAGATCGTTTGAAATGTCACTAGGCAAAGTTCGTTTGAAATGTCACTAGGCAAAGTTCGTTTGAAATGTCACTAGGCAAAGTTCGTTTGAAATGTCACTAGGCAAAGTTCGTTTGAAATGTCACTAGGCAAACTTCGTTTGAAATGTCACTAGGCAAAGTTCGTTTGAAATGTCACTAGGCAAAGTTCGTTTGAAATGTCACTATGCAAAGTTCGTTTGAAATGTCACTAGGCAAAGTTCGTTTGAAATGTCACTATGCAAAGTTCGTTTGAAATGTCACTATGCAAAGTTCGTTTGAAATGTCACTATGCAAAGTTCGTTTGAAATGTCACTATGCAAAGTTCGTTTGAAATGTCACTATGCAAAGTTCGTTTGAAATGTCACTATGCAAAGTTCGTTTGAAATGTCACTATGCAAAGTTCGTTTGAAATGTCACTATGCAAAGTTCGTTTGAAATGTCACTATGCAAAGTTCGTTTGAAATGTCACTAGGCAAAGTTCGTTTGAAATGTCACTAGGAAAAGTTCGTTTGAAATGTCACTAGGCAAAGTTCGTTTGAAATATTCCCAAAAGGTTAAAAATCACTGAAATCTCCTTTCTCCTTTCCCGAACATAAATTTAAAAATTGATTAATTAATTATTTTTTTTATTTTGTCAAAAAGTAAAGAAACTACACAAGTAACATAATCAAAAACATCGAACAGTGACAGAGTTAATGAATCTTTCAACAAGTTTCTTAATTAATTTTTTAATGTAAAATTTCCCAAAATTATTTCACCAGATGGTACTTTATAGATTGGCAAATATCCCATCAGATGCTCGAGATGAAGTTGTGTTGCCTAGTGTCAGCTACCGGTTAAGTCTGTGCAAAGAAAGTCTGATGATTCTAGTCAAAGTGTACATTATATTAGACATTATCACTTTGTCAAGCGATTGTAGTTTTTATAAACAAAAAATAAGCAGCAGGGGCTAAAAAATTTTTATAATACAAATGTCTAACAAACATAGTCTGTTATTTGTATGGCAGTCTAGCATTTGTATAGCAGTCTAGCATTTGTATGGCAGTCTAGCATTTGTATGGCAGTCTAGCATTTGTATAGCAGTCTAGCATTTGTATAGCAGTCTAGCATTTTTATAGCAGTCTAGCATTTGTATGGCAGTCTAGCATTTGTATAGCAGTCTAGCATTTGTATGGCAGTCTAGCATTTGTATGGCAGTCTAGCATTTGTATGGCAGTCTAGCATTTGTATGGCAGTCTAGCATTTGTATAGCAGTCTAGCATTTGTATGGCAGTCTAGCATTTGTATGGCAGTCTAGCATTTTTATAGAAGTCTAGCATTTGTATAGCAGTCTAGCATTTGTATGGCAGTCTAGCATTTTTATAGCAGTCTAGCATTTGTATGGCAGTCTAGCATTTGTATGGCATTCTGGCATTTGTATAGCAGTCTAGCATTTGTATAGCAGTCTAGCATTTGTATGGCAGTCTAGCATTTTTATAGCAGTCTAGCATTTGTATAGCAGTCTAGCATTTGTATGGCAGTCTAGCATTTGTATAGCAGTCTAGCATTTGTATAGCAGTCTAGCATTTGTATAGCAGTCTAGTATTTGTATGGCAGTCTAGCATTTTTATAGCAGTCTAGCATTTTTATAGCAGTCTAGCATTTTTATAGCAGTCTAGCATTTTTATAGCAGTCTAGCATTTGTATAGCAGTCTAGCATTTGTATAGCAGTCTAGCATTTTTATATCAGTCTAGCATTTTTATAGCAGTCTAGCATTTTTATAGCAGTCTAGCATTTGTATAGCAGTCTAGTATATGTATAGCAGTCTAGCATATGTATAACAGGCTAGTATATGTATAGCAGATTAGTATATGTATAGCAATTTAGTATATGCATAGCAGTCTAGTATATGTATAGCAGTGTAGTATATGTATAGCAGTCTAGCTTATCTATAGCAGTCTGGCATATGTATAGCAGTCTGGCATATGTATAGCAGTCTAGTATGTGTATAGCAGTCTTAATTAGTAATACATTGTTTAGATAATGCGTTTATTATTTTTAAACACAATAATAATTTTTTTTTTACCTTTGGTGTTATATCGACATTTGTCCAGGTCCAGTAGACTGTTGTGTTGTGTAGGTTCAGTAGACTGTTGTGTTAACCAGGTCCAGTAGACTGTTGTGTTATCCAGCCCCCCACATCCCCCCCCCGCCCCACAATTTTTTTTCGAGTTAAGTGAGTCAGTATAAGGCATGTTTACTTTCCTGCATGTGACCATGTACGTGGTGACGCCCGCAATACTTAGACTGTCGTCATAGATGTGCAGGACGATGTAACATAGTATGGACACGACAACATCTTTATGCCAGATCTCAATTTTCCTGTGTAATTAGCTTTTATTGACATCAGAAGACATTCCGACAGATGAAGAAACCTCTCTCAGACCAGCTGCATGCAACACGGAAGTCACTGGAACTGGGCAAGGGTTTGTTTAGTGCATGTGTAACAACATCATGTTTCAAAATGAATAATGTATTAAAAAAATTGTACTGTGTAATTCAAAATGTCTTTCAAGTTGAAAGTGCTGCAATACATTTTAAAATAAACATCTAGAAAACTTCTAATAACCGTTTTATACTAGACTTTCAATTTTTAATTCTGTGGGTTTTTTTGTTGTTTTTTTTTGTATATTACCTGTACGTCTCATTCCTGTGTGCGTGTTAATATATACTTTGACTATGTCACTATATAAAAAGTTATTCTAAATATACCCAAAATATTGAAGTTATCGAAATGTCCCCAAATATCGAGTGATCCCTCAAAGGTTGTACGGAAATCCTATATTCCTCTTTTAGAATGCCAGACTATTCTAGTCAAAGTGTGTAATACATAAACCATTAAACTTTAAACGCTTTGACTACAGAATGCCAGACTATTCTAGTCCAAGTGTGTAATGCATAAGCAATTAAACACTTTGCCGGTAAGTATCACAAACATCAAGCATGGGCGTGGCGGGGGGAGGGGGGGGGGTTAGTAAGCACGACTGGTCAGCATAATTATTACGCATGCAGGTGTGTGGATTAATGCCAACACCTGGTCAGCACAGTGCCTGTGCCAAGTATGTCGGCTGGTACTCACGCCTGGACAGCGTTACGGCTGCCATGGAGCCAACACGTTCAGATTCATACTTTCAACGATGAATACGGTTGGAGATCTTTATTTTTTTAATATTTTTTTTTACTTAAAAGAATGTTGGGGGTAGGGCGTAGGTGCAGGGTGGGGGGTAGAGATAGTGTGTATGAGTGAGATATTGCACATAATATGCACAGAAGAACCTTCACTATTCGTTGTCTGAATTCATTAATAGAAGAAACTCACAGAAATTGGGATGACATGACCAACATTTGCCCTAAAATGGGCACTGGTTGCATGAAGGACATTTGATCACATGGGATGGCGTCTGCCGGGCCGTTTAACCCCGCCTGTTGATTACCACATAAGGATCTACAACTTGGGGTGGGGGGCTGTCAGATATACACACAGGGACCTACAACTTTGGGGTCGGGGGGTTAGCTCTAGACACAAGTACCTATATCTTTGGGGTCGGGGGGTTATCTCTAGACACAAGGACCTACAACTTTGGTGCCGGGGGGTTAGCTCTAGACACAAGGACCTGCAACTTTGGGGTCGGGGGGTTAGCTCTAGACACAAGAACATACAACTTTGGGGTCGGGGGGTTATCTATAGACACAAGGACCTACAACTTAGGGGTCAGGGGGTTACCTCTAGACACAATGACCTACATCTTTGGGGTCAGGGAGTTAGCTCTAGACACAATCACCTACATCTTTGGGGTCGGGGGGTTACCTCTAGACACAATTACCTACAACTTAGGGGTCGGGGGTTAGCTCTAGACACAATGACCTACATCTTTGGGGTCGGGGGGTTAGCTCTAGACACAATGACCTACATCTTAAGGGTCGGGGGTTAGCACTAGACACAATGACCTACAACTTTGGGGTCAGGGGGTTACCTCTAGACACAATGACCTACAACTTAGGGGTCGGGGGGTTAGCTCTAGACACAAGGACCTACAACTTAGGGGTCGGGGGGTTAGCTCTAGACACAATGACCTACAACTTTGGGGTCGGGGGTTAGCTCTAGACACAAGGACCTACAACTTTGGGGTCGGGGGGTTACCTCTAGACACAATGACCTACATCTTTGGGGTCAGGGGGTTAGCTCTAGACACAATGACCTACAACTTTGGGGTCGGGGGGCTACCTCTAGACACAATGACCTACAACTTAGGGGTCGGGGGTTAGCTCTAGACACAATGACCTACATCTTTGGGGTCGGGGGGTTAGCTCTAGACACAATGACCTACAACTTTGGGGTCAGGGGGTTACCTCTAGACACAATGACCTACATCTTAGGGGTCGGGGGTTAGCTCTAGACACAATGACCTACAACTTTGGGGTCAGGGGGTTACCTCTAGACACAATGACCTACAACTTTGGGGTCGGGGGGTTACCTCTAGACACAAGGACCTACATCTTTGGGGTGGGGTGGGCTTAGATATACAAACACGGACCTACATTTTTAAAATGTCAGCTAGTAAGAGTCTAAATTTAAACATTGGAATTTCCTACCAAAAAGTTATAAATAAATTGTCCTTTAGTTTGAAATGGATATTTCAAAGTTTAAGGTCATACATCTTTGACACTTCTCATTACCATAATCAATACTATTGTAATTCGAGGGGGATGCTTAAAATTGACCAGAAATCAATATTGCATTGGCCTATGGATGGCCAATAGCTGTATGCTTTTCTTAACCCATGTACAAAGTACTCCATGACCTGTATGTGTATCAACGTAAACACGTAATATGTGCAGCGCGAGTGAATCAGAAGAGAAAAAAACAACCTTACCCACGCATTATTTATATGAACATGTGTTGTGCCGGCACAAAGTACGTGTGGAGTGCAAGAGATGGGTAAAAAGATTAACATAAGAGACGGTACTGTAGACAGCCCCTGGACACTCATCGCAAGGTGAACATTTTGACAACGCCTCCAGGTGTAGATATAGTGTAACTATATCTTAAGACATAATATATTTAAGGATAGATATGTTATGAAATACGTTAGAAAACACGTGGACAGTTACACAATTCGTCGCACAACCAGAAATGTACGTCATAAAATATAAAAGAAGAAATGTACGTCATTAAATATACAAAATTTAAATGTACGTCATAAAATATACAATAAAAAACGTACGTCATAACACATACAACGGCAAATGTACGATAATGAACTTACAACCAGGGCCGGATTAAGCCATTTTAGTGCCCAAAGCACAAACCCACATAGGTGCCCCTTTCTGCCCGGGGCCCCTGATCTTTCACTGACCGTAAAAATATTTCTTGAGGACTTGTGGTGCCCCCAAACGCTTTGTGCCCAAGGCACGTGCCTTGTTTGCCTAATGGTTAATCCGGCCCTGCTTACAACATATGTTCGTAACCTAAGAAAAAGGAATTGTATTTTCTATTAAAAAATTGCCATTATAATGCTAGATTCAGCAACCTTTAAAAACAAAGTTTTTCGTCCAGATCTTTTATTTATTTATTATTATTAGTTGTCTTATATAGCGCGGTACCCCAGCCTAGGGCTGGGCTCACTGTGCTGTACATAAAAATATTAGCCATAGAGACATAATCGTGACAATAAAATAAAATACATTTATGTAATAAAGAACAGCTGTACGGAGACAAAACAAAAACAAATGCATACTCACCCCACCCACCCCAGAACTTTTACATGTCAAACCATGGACGGCCCCCAGCAGCAGCGTTTATCGGTCAGATGTGGGGAATCAGTCGAGGTAGTAGAGTTTAAAAGAGATGTGTTTTGGGTGCAGTTTTGACCTGTTGTGTGCATTCATCCAATTTAACGTGATTTGTCATTTATTAAGAAGCGTTTGCCGGTAAACTTCTGGCAAAAATCCCTTGTTTTATTTCCTTCATTTTCCCCTTCAAAGATAGATTGTATTTTTTCTCCATACCCAAATACAAGACAAATACAAAGCACATAGCAAAAGCTACGCAATTAATCTCCACACCAAACCAACACAACATAATTTAATTGTAACTGAAAGTAGCTCAGCGACTTTCTAGATCACAACAAATAATTTCAGTTTATGGACATTTGAGGCTCTTATATGGAGATGTTAAGTATTCGTTTTAAGCTCCCAATTTCGCCAGTACCTCACACAGGCCAATGCCTTTTCCCATCATCTCACACAGACCAATGCCTTTTCCCATCATCTCACACAGACCAATGCCTTTTCCCATCATCTCACACAGACCAATGCCTTCTCCCATAATCTCACACAGACCAATGTCTTCTCCCATCATCTCACACAGACCAATGCCATGCCCACCATCTCACACAGACCAATGCCTTGCCCACCATCTCACACAGACCCATGCCTTGCCCACCATCTCACACAGACCCATGCCTTGCCCACCATCTCACACAGACCAATGCCTTGCCCACCATCTCACACAGACCCATGCCTTGCCCACCATCTCACACAGACCAATGCCTTCTCCCACCATCTCACACAGACCAATGCCTTGCCCACCATCTCACACAGACCAAGGCCTTCTCCCACCGACTCACACAGACCAATGCCTTCTCCCACCATCTCACACAGACCAAGGCCTTCTCCCACCGACTCACACAGACCAATGCCTTCTCCCACCATCTCACACAGACCAAGGCCTTCTCCCACCGACTCACACAGACCAATGTCCTCTTCCTTATCAAGCTCCTATAACATCTCCCATGAGTGACTGCAAGCCACAGTCAACTTAAGTTGAACCCATTGACACCATGGCATTACATTCCGTAGTCTGGTAAGCTAGGCACAATCCATTGCCGCTATGTGATAGCATTCCGTAGTTTGGATCTATGCTCAACCCGTTGGCACTATGTCATGACATTCCGTAGTTTGGATCTATATGCTCAACCCGTTGGCATGATTTGATAGCATTCCGTAGTTGGGAAACTACGTGATCACGAGGAAGAAAACTATATAGTAGAGTAGAAATACACGACAGCCAGAGAAAGGAATTCGGGCAAACTCGGATAGTAAATCTAG
Organism: Omphiscola glabra; assembly: GCA_964017045.1. Classification (NCBI taxonomy): domain Eukaryota; kingdom Metazoa; phylum Mollusca; class Gastropoda; family Lymnaeidae; genus Omphiscola; species Omphiscola glabra. Next base: position 31,219,414 of record OZ024796.1, on the reverse strand, counting down.
TACAGTGGTTCTCAACCTTTCTAATGCCGCGACCCTTTAATACATTTCCTCATGCTGTGGTGACCCTTAACCACATAATTATTTTCGCTAATACTTTATAAATGTTGAGTATTTGTGTATTAGAGAACCGCTGATCTAGTACATCAAGAGACTGCTTTCTATGACAATTATACCTTGGTATTGATAACCATTACAACATGCAAGACAGTAATATTTTTTGAAAGCATATTACAGAATTGTTTACTGAAACTAAATACCGCAAGTTTTATAGGAACTTCACATGAAACAAGTTTCACCGGGGAAAGACTTAGTGGGACACAAGACGAAATCTCACTTAAGACTTCATTAAGTCAGACTTCAATTGGCACAAGACTTTTTCTTTACACACCATAAAACTTCACTTAATTTAAAACATCCCATGATACAAGAATTCACACGAGACAAGCCTTTACATGAGACACGACTTAACATGAGACAAGACTTTACATGAGACAAGACTTAACATCAGACAAGACTTTACATAAGACAAGACTTTACATAAGACAAGACTTTACATGAGACAAGACTTTACATGAGACAAGACTTTACACAAGACAAGACTTTACATCAGACAAGACTTAATATCAGACAAGACGTAACATCAGACAAGACTTTACATCAGACAAGACTTAATATCAGACAAGACTTAATATCAGACAAGACTTAATATCAGACAAGACTTAATATCAGACAAGACTTAACATCAGACAAGACTTTACATGAGACAAGACTGTACATGAGACAAGACTGTACATGAGACAAGACTGTACATGAGACAAGACTTTACACAAGACAAGACTTTACATCAGACAAGACTTAATATCAGACAAGACTTAACATCAGACAAGACTTTACATAAGACAAGACTTTACATAAGACAAGACTTTACATAAGACAAGACTTTACATGAGACAAGACTTTACACAAGACAAGACTTTACATCAGACAAGACTTAATATCAGACAAGACTTAACATCAGACAAGACTTTACATCAGACAAGACTTAATATCAGACAAGACTTAATATCAGACAAGACTTAATATCAGACAAGACTTAATATCAGACAAGACTTAACATCAGACAAGACTTTACATGAGACAAGACTGTACATGAGACAAGACTGTACATGAGACAAGACTTTACACAAGACAAGACTTTACATCAGACAAGACTTAATATCAGACAAGACTTAACATCAGACAAGACTTAATATCAGACAAGACTTAACATCAGACAAGACTGTACATGAGACAAGACTGTACATGAGACAAGACTGTACATGAGACAAGACTGTACATGAGACAAGACTGTACATGAGACATTCTTTATAAATAACCCAAGACTTCACAAGAGTTAACGTCATGACACAATACACAAATACACAGGCACCCCACGGGGGTCAGAGGCGTTCACAAATATAGAGGTCGAACAACATTGTCGAAAAAAAAAAGAGTAAATACCTTAGCTGATTCCCTGCAACTAGTTCCTAGAGATGTCAGGCGTTTGATGTAAGCTTAGGCAGTACGTGGACCGAAATTTACCTGCGGCCAAGACCGCGCGTGTGTCTGTTCGTGCGTCCGTGTGTATGAGTGACGTCGATAGCGTAAGAGATGCACGTGAGTTGCCAAGGTGAGGTAACTCACAAATCTTTTGTTAGCTGTGACTTTCCCCCTTATCCAAACTGTTATACGTTTGACTTAAGATCGATTTTTTTGTTATCCGTTTGACTTAAGATCGATTTTTCCTCCAAACCATGACAACAGCAAAATTAGTTCTAAACATATTCTATATTATGAAATGGTTCAATCGACCGAATCAGGAAATTAAAGGCCAATCTCAAAGGTAGAGTGGATACACTGAAAAGTTCAGATTCGCTCAATCTCAAAGATTCAACTGAAAGAAGCTAGCTTCTACCACAGGATTTCAGGGCCCGGCAATAATGTCAATGTGTCTACCTAAGGACCCCATCCCCGAAACCCTCCTCCCCCCCCCCAAAAAAAAAAAGAAAAGAATCAATTTATATTCGTACCTGGTGGTCATTTATTGTACAGTGTGTTATAAACAGTAATTATCAAAGACGTGTCGGGATCAACTGATTGGTGTTGAAATCGATAAGGTCGTTCAATAAAATAGAGCAGCGTTTCCCAAAGTATGTTACTCGTATCCTTGGGGGTACGGGAAGTGTTTGGCGGGAGTGCGCGCTAGCGGTATGATTATTAAAGTATATGCAATTTATTTTTAACGAGGCGTACTCAGTGTTACGAAAATTATAGACAGGCGTACACAGATTCGAAAGTTTGGGAAACACTGAAATAGAGGAATGCCGTTTTGTCTTTTCAGTAGTGTATTCTGGAATATAAATGAACTATTCTCGTATATAAATAAACTATTCTGGGATATAAATGAACTATTCTGGAATATAAATAAACTATTCTGGAAAATAAATGAACAAACAAGTTTACAGATCGCATTTTCGCAGACAAGACAGAAAGTAACTAGATCTTTACCTGGATTGTGTGGCAGGGGTCGGAATGTTTTCCGGTGTTTGTACGTCAACGCTCCCATGTCACGCGCACTGCGCAAGATCGAAATTTTATTAAATACACAATGGCAGTTCGGTTAACCAGCGTTTGATATAATTGTCGTTCGGAAAATCGACGCTCCACTGTGTAAATGTAATCTTTTTACGCTTAGGATGTAGCCTGCCACCTGTCAGAATCAATGTTATGTAAACTGTAACGCATTTTTGAACTGATTCTATTCATCGTGTTATCCTATGGATTCATTTGGTGACTTAACATTAGCTTTTACTTGGTGCACAGCAACTTCAATCGAGATACTCGGTAAATAATAATTAATCTCATTATTTTTAGCAATGAATCAACATAATAATAAATTATACGGGGTTTGGAATATGATGAAGCTTTTAAGTAGATTAATATAACTCAGTTTGAGGAAATAAAACAGAATAGCTGTGTGACTGAAAGACAAAAAAGGCGTGCAAAAGCAAGACTTAAAAATCAGTTTTATTCAAAGGGAAATGATCAATAAATATTTTTTTATAAAATCTTATCTGAATTATATTCCTTAATATGTGGAGATCAGGGAGATAACTAACTAGCTTTCAGAGAGAATGGGCGAAAGTGGGAGTGAGCGTTCGTGGGGTTTTGTTAAATTAAAAAATGCTGGAGTACCTTTTGGCATTTATTTGAATTTTTTTTTTTTTAAATTAAATATGTCCGTTCGAAAAAGTTGTTCGTCACAAAAAGAACTTGTAATATCATTCAACATGTGAAGCAAAAACAAAACAGACAATAAAAATAATATTATATTTTCGCACTTATTTAAAATATTAATCATTTCCAAGTTTTACAGATACAACAAAAAATGAAGAGTGCTGTTTTGAAGAAAAGGTCTAAATGATATAGGTCTTTTCATCATCATCATGACCCGTAGTCTTTCGACCGTTGAGGCGCCACAGATGACATAAAAACTATTCTTCTCCATTCCTCTCGGTCTCCTGCCCTGTGCACAGCATCGCCTAGTTGTAATCCCGTCCATTCTTTGATGTTATCTTCCCATCTTAAATTCTCTGTCTTCCTCTTCTTCTTCCTCCTCTAGTTGTGTCTTTTATGGCCATGTAAAACTAATGGTCATTTTTTAAATAATTCTCACAACAACACAATTATTTTAAGAAGATGGGATATGTTTAATTTATGCATCATATGAGTGAAGTTAAAGCAGTAAACATTTCCCCATAAAAAGATAATAATTGATAGACTGCATTCAAGTTGTTTAAATGAATTATAAGAACAAGGCATGCTGAACCTCAGTTAATAGGACAAGACATTTGCTCAAAAGATCAGTAACTTGAAAGGTTCATTCGAAATTTAAAAATTTTTAATATTCTTCAAATTGATAATATAGAATCTATTGTAAGACCCTCTGATTTAATTTACTATAAGACATATCACCCTTCTCGAATTGATGAATTTTTCTAAACAATAGAGCCCCGAAAAATGGAATTGATTGGCGAATCAAAATACTTGTTCATAACAACGTAGGACACTGTTTTCCACTGCATTGTGAAACCAAAATAATTTACCTAAATATATTTCAATATTAATTAACAATATGTGCAGCCTGATATTAGAGCTGAGCCGAGTGCAGGTTTTAACTACCGGTCCAGGTCCAGGTGAATCGAGAGAATACCCGGCGGGTCTGAGTGTTACCAAAAAAAAAAAAAGAGATCTCTTCTCATTTACTTTATGTATTCCCAGTATGCCCCCGAATTCCGCCCGTATTCCTCCCGTATATCCCCGTATTTCCCAGTATTTCTGCGTATTTCCCCGTATTTCCCAAAAAGTGAAAAGATCTGGTACAGAACAAGTGGTTATCACGAAAGCCTCAAAGTTGAAGATTTTAAAACACTAATAACTTAATAAAATAGTCCAAACTAAGTGGCTCTCATCCTTTTTTTCTCAACCGCATTCAGGTTGCTAAAGAGCCGCATTCAGGCTGCTAAAGAGCCGCATTCAGGTTACTAAGGAGCCGCATTCAGGTTGCTAAAGAGCCGCACTCAGGTTGCTAAAGAGACGCATTCAGGTTGCTAAAGAGCCGCATTCAGGCTGCTAAAGAGCCGCATTCAGGTTGCTAAGGAGCCGCATTCAGGTTGCTAAAGAGCCGCACTCAGGTTGCTAAAGAGCCGCATTCAGGTTGCTAAAGAGCCGCATTCAGGCTGCTAAAGATCCGCATTCAGGTTGCTAAGGAGCCGCATTCAGGTTGCTAAAGAGCCGCCCTCAGGTTGCTAAAGAGCCGCATTCAGGTTGCTAAGGAGCCGCATTCAGGTTGCTAAAGAGCCGCCCTCAGGTTGCTAAAGAGCCGCATTCAGGTTGCTAAGGAGCCGCATTCAGGTTGCTAAAGAGCCGCATTCAGGCTACTAAAGAGCCGCATTCAGGTTACTAAGGAGCCGCATTCAGATTGCTAAAGATCCGCATTCAGGTTGCTAAAGAGCCGCATTCAGGCTGCTAAAGAGCCGCATTCAGGTTGCTAAGGAGCCGCATTCAGGTTGCTAAAGAGCCGCACTCAGGTTGCTAAAGAGCCGCATTCAGGTTGCTAAAGAGCCGCATTCAGGTTGCTAAAGATCCGCATTCAGGTTGCTAAGGAGCCGCATTCAGATTGCTAAAGAGCCGCCCTCAGGTTGCTAAAGAGCCGCATTCAGGTTGCTAAAGATCCGCATTCAGGTTGCTAAAGATCCGCATTCAGGTTGCTAAAGAGCCGCATTCAGGTTGCTAAGGAGCCGCATTCAGGTTGCTAAAGAGCCGCATTCAGGCTGCTAAAGAGCCGCATTCAGGTTACTAAGGAGCCGCATTAAGATTGCTAAAGAGCCGCATTCAGGTTGCTAAAGAGCCGCATTCAGGCTGCTAAAGAGCCGCATTCAGGTTGCTAAGGAGCCGCATTCAGGTTGCTAAAGAGCCGCACTCAGGTTGCTAAAGAGCCGCATTCAGGCTGATAAAGAGCCGCATTCAGGTTGCTAAGGAGCCGCATTCAGATTGCTAAAGAGCCGCCCTCAGGTGGCTAAAGAGCCGCATTCAGGTTGCTAAAGATCCGCATTCAGGTTGCTAAAGAGCCGCATTCAGGTTGCTAAAGAACCGCATTCAGGTTGAGAAGAGCCGCATTCAGGTTGCTAAAGAACCGCATTCAGGTTGCTAAAGATCCGCATTCAGGTTGCTAAAGATCCGCATTCAGGTTGCTAAAGATCCGCATTCAGGTTGCTAAAGATCCGCATTCAGGTTGCTAAAGATCCGCATTCAGGTTGCTAAAGAGCCGCATTCAGGTTGCTAAAGATCCGCATTCAGGTTGATAAAGAGCCACACTCAGGTTGCTAAAGAGCCGCATTCAGGTTGCTAAAGAGCCGCATTCATGTTGCTAAATAGCCGCACTGCCTGGCCCTATGAAATAGCCCAGAGTGCCCATGCCTTAAGACAGCACAAGGTGACACCCCGTTCTTGTGTTATTCTGTCTGTAGCACCCTGCTTTTGTATTTACCTCGGATATGTTATGACACCAACACGAGCGAGCTCTTTCAAATTTGTATTTTTAACTTTTGGAGTCACCCACTATTGAGGGTGTCACTGTCCCCCGGTGCTCCAGCACACCTTGCCCCTAATGCCTAGTGACGCCACTGGTTTTACATTCAGCTTCAACAAATTAAAATGCAATACTGTCCTTAACTATAAAGTCGATACTCATCTTCTCCTGTCTACACAACCTAAAAAAAAAATTATCAGAAGAATTAAAATATTAAAATAGAATTCAAAGAAGGGAAAAAAAGGTGGGGAAAAAAAGGGGGGGGGGGGGGGTTGTTTCATTTCCTTGTACACAACAGTACCCCGGATGTTGATATTTTCTAAAGAAAGACTCAAAAATAAAAGAGCTCTCATGGTTAACATTAAATAGTAGTGAAAGTCTTGTGATGTGGCTAACACAGTTTGTTTAATTAATTGATGTTGTTGTGGAACTTATAGAAGTATATCATTGCAACTACATTAAAAAATATTGTCTGTATAAAAAAAAAATGTCCGATACTTACTGGACCCCGCTTTCTACTACTACCGGTAGTCGGCCTAACAAAAACTTGTTTACATTTTCTATTTTAAAACTTCAATTATAACTTATAAGGCTGCCTTATTTTACAATTTGTTACTGCTATATTTAGAAATATACTTATACACTCTGTGAAATGGGACTTCATTGCGCGTACGGCACATGTAACAGTGACTCTAGATACAAGGATCGTCCGCACATGAAGGGAGTTAAATTTTATTCATTTCCTAATCGTACCAAAGATTTAGAAAGGTGTAAAAGATGGGTTGACGCCTGTAGCAGAGTAGGATTTTTTGTCCACAATATATCTAAACACATGTATGTATGCAGTAAACATTTTGTTGGTGGAAAAGGCCCTACAGAAAAGTTTCCAGATCCTATACCTACTAATTTCACTGATACTGATACACAGGTAGAGTGACTAAGATCAAGAGTGTAGAGTGTAGTGTAGACAATTTTATTTCATTTGATTTTTAAAAAAACAACCTGTTAATTTATCAGTTAAGATGTAGTCTCAGAGGTTATTGTCTGTTTTCATTATTATAATAATAATATATATATAATGCATAATTCGCTCTACTACAACTAATATCTATCTAACAGATCTATGACATAAATGACTATGCCCTGCCCTAAGCTACATGTTTAGCAAAGAAAAATATTATTATAATTAATATTCAGGCTAAATCTATAAAGGCCCTGGCCCTATGTCTAATAGTAGGAGTCCTCAATTAATTTGACAAGATACATAGTCATAGTAGGCAGATTGGCTAATTGTAACTATTGGTGCCTCATTTGCAAAACCCTGGATCCAATAGGGTCAAAGCCCTGGTTCTGATAGGGTCAAAAGCCAAGTTAGGGATAAATTTAGGGTTCAGGTTAGGTTTAGGGATACATTTAGGAAGTTTTTTCATTATATTTTAACGTTTTATTCTTAATTTTATGGATCGCGGCAACCAAGATGGTGGCCATGTGAGACATCGCGGCACCAATAGTATCAGTTTACCCATAGATTATATAATTGTGTATTTTTAACCATCCTTTGTTAATAAAATAAAGTGTCAAGTTCCCAAACTCCTTGATACTGATGCAATTTCTATTATAGTACATATTATTATTTGCATTCATTGATTAAAGCCATCCATAATTCTATATATTTTGTTACAATTGATATAATTATTTTTTCATTTATGAGGGTTTAAGCCTGATATGATAAAAAAGGAAGTGGCGGCCAAAAAGTCATAGGGCTTCACAAAGACCAACCAAGGTTCAAATTCCAGTGAAGACTGCTTATATTCATTCATTAACCCATTCAGTGATTCAGGTTATATAGCACCCTTAATATTGTGGTGATCCAGTGTATGTCTTACTGGCTGTAGCTGAAATGAGTTAATGTATATTAATTTACATAATTTATAAGTCTTTTTTTTATATCTACAGTTGAAAAAATTTTCTAAACACAGAAAGCAACCCCTGGTGAGACAAACACAAACATTACAACTGCCAGTGGCAACCACAAGTCAGTGCTTGGATGAGAAAAACCTATCTGTGTATTCTGATGGTGTAACTACACAGTGCACCTTGGATAACCATAAGACAGGTGGGCCTCATTGCAGAAAAAGGGTTTTCTGGAATAAATGGGTGAAATTATTTTTGTATTTTGCCTGGTCTACCTTATACTTATACTGTAAAGGGACATTTTACATGACCACAAAATATAAATTGTTTTCCAAATTATTTTTTAGTCCAATAATTTTCTTTAGATAATAACCTAAATTCAATACCAATGAATTAGCATATTTGTTGTTTTTTTCTGTACAAAATTTGCTTATTTAATTTATAGACCTAAAAAATGTATTAATTATTCAAATATTGATTTCGTATAGCCAAACTAAACACCTAACAATGAGGCAATTACAGATGGTTGCAAATGAATTAAAGCATTACAATTATCCAATAATCTAATAATGTAAAGCTTATCAATATTAATTAACCCCAATGATTTGACTAGACTATGAGGAGAAAGGGAAAATTCAAGTCCAAGATAAATTTAATGTCAGTTTAATTATTTTTACCAATATGAAAATTTACAAAGAGAACAACTTGATTGTCAAAAGGGAAAGAGAGATACTATAAAATAGTTAACCCTCTAAATTTAAATAATAATACTAAGCTCACTAGAGCCTGAGAGAGAGAGGGGGGCAATATTAAACTGCTTCTCACTCTTCCACATTCTTTTACTTAGTTACTTGCTTTAGGCCTTTGATAACTTCAGTTTTGCTTCATAAATAAGATGAAGAAATTGACAGGATTTATGGGATTATTATTTATTTATAGTCTTAGATTTCAAAGGTAGAATGAACTTTGAAAAAATATCCACAATGCTGTATATGTCTATGCTTTACAAGATTTATATGGACTATTTTAAAAGTCAAGGCATACACGCCACAAATAATCCTACCGTCCTTTGTAATCAGACTGCAGTTGTAATTGTAGACAATATTTTACAGTCATAAATCTGTGTATAGACAATGTTGTCTCAGCTCTCATATGTTGACATTAATTTATTCATGAATCTTATGTCCAGAGGATAGACGACACTGTTATACTATACTAACTATAGACCTAACAGTTGTACCAGTACTAGCTCTGAAGAGTTGAAACAGTATTTTAATCAGCTGTCATAAGATTATATGGATTACTGGACAGTACTGTTTGTACAGTTTTGGTGTGAATCTAATTAATCAATAAGTTTTTTTAAAAGTTTACATTGCAATCTATGTAATTCTAAAGAAAGAATTAATTACATTAAAAAATCTAGATTAGGAATATAGATTTTAGTTTGTTGACATATTTACTACTATGGATACTGGTGTATATGAGACAATTCAGAAAACATTTTTAAGAGACAATATATTTTATTTAGTTATCACCCTTGTGTTACACAATATAAATTGAAATGTTTGTTTTTTTTAACATCCTGTAATTTTGATTAATTTTTTTTCTTCTAAAAAATACTTTTCAAATTTCAGAAAAAGTGGAAGATTTCAGCGATAAACATAAAGAGAAAGAGAAATTCTTCATTAATAATGTGGATGAGGAATATGTAAATGTACATAAAATTCAAAATTTCAAGGTCGAATACCCTGTTGTTAAAAGTGAAACACAGTACGATCCATGCTATGAAGAGGAGAAAATGTTAACAAACAAGGATAATGACAATGTACAAGTACACGAAAATGGAGATTTCAAAGAGGTATGTCCTCCTGATACAGCCAATGTTAAAGATATTAATTACGTTCCAAACAAGGACATTTACGAAGTGGACTATTCTATTGTCAAAAAGGAAAGCGAGGAGGAATTTTACAATATAGATAAGGAGGAGAACATCTTACCAGCACACCTGCTGGAGGCTCTCAATAAATCAGTCAATGGTGAGAAACAGACAAATTGTGAGCCACAGACATTTTGTGAGATACAGAAAAATGTTGAGATACAGAAAAATGTGATGTCTTTGTCCCCATCATCCAAAACCGAAGAGAAAAACTTGTCCTGTGACCTTTGTCCTGCATTTTTCTCTCATAAATCAAAGCTGAAGAGACATAGGGGGCTACACACTGGAGAAACAATCTACAAATCTAACAATAGCCCTGTAGCTTTAGCTCTCAAATTATGTCTAGTCAAACGCATGCAAACCAAGGAAAAACCTTTCAAATGTGACGACTGCCCTTCAGCTTTCTCTCTCAAAACGGATCTAGTGAGGCACCAGAGACTGCACACTGGGGAAAAGCCCTACGAATGTGACATTTGCCCTGCAGCTTTCCCCTTAAAATCAAGTCTAGTCAAACATCAAAACATTCACACTGGAGAGAAACCTTACAAATGTGATGTTTGTCTTTCAGACTTTGCGCTGAAATCAAATCTAGTCAGACATCAAAGAGTGCACAATGGCGATAAGCCCTACAAATGTGAAGATTGCTCCGCAGCTTTCTCATGTAAATCAAGTCTAGTATCTCATCAAATTGTTCACACGGGAGAAAAACCTTACAAATGTGACCTTTGTCCTGCTGCTTTTTCGCTCAAATCAAGTCTAGTGTCCCATCAACTGGTACATACTGGAGAAAAACCACACAAATGTGACATTTGCCCTGAAGCTTTTACTCTAAAATCAAGTCTAGTATCACACAAACTATCGCACACTGGAGACAAACCGTACAAATGTGACCTTTGTCCCGCTGCTTTCACTCTTAAATCCAGTTTTTGTAAACACAAAAAAATACACTCTGGGGAGAAGGCTCACCAGTGTGACAACTGTTCGGCAGCTTTCATATTCAAATCACGGCTAGTTGCACACCAAAGGATGCACACTGGAGAAAAACCCTACCACTGTGACAGTTGTGATGCAACTTTTGCTCTCAGCACAAGTCTAGTAAGGCACCATAAAGTGCACTCTGGGGAAAAGCCCTACAAATGTGCCATTTGTGATACAGGTTTCCCTCTTAAAGCAAGTCTAACAAGGCACCAAAGGGTGCACACTGGAGACAAACCTCACAATTGTGACATTTGTCCTGCAGCTTTCTCTTGCAAATCAAGCCTAGTTGCACACCAGCTGGTGCATACAGGAATTTAAAAACCACAATTATTAATGTGATAACCTTCTCATTGAATTGTAGATGACACAATGTGTGTAAATAAAATGATATATGTTCAGCTTCAATGATGACCTTACAAAATAGAAATCTAAATGTTTCAGCAAATGCCTTCTTCAGTACAAAAAAAAACTTAAACATTTAAATAAGTTTAAATTAAATTTACATAATATATATTTACATGAACCCTACCTAAAAAAATAGAAAAGAATAGGAATGGGCGCACTCTTATAATTAGTTCATTGAATTGTGTGTGGCTAGACACCTAAAAAAGCAACACCCACCCACCCCTATAGTTAAATTATTTACCAAATACAATTTAGTACTGGTCAAACAAATACCATGCTAAAAGAAATCCATTGAAATGTAAAAGAGTTTGTCAGCCTCTTTTATCAATTCTGTTTTTGTAAGTCCATGAGAAATTTGATTTTTCCTATAAACGTGGCTGTTTCAGGAAAACAAAATCCTATATTACATTCTATCAATAGATGCTTATTGGGCAACTGAAATAAAAAAATTTGTATGATAGGGTTAATCCATAAAAAGATTGTTGCAAAAGGGGGGGGGGGGGGGTGGGGGGGTAAAGGGTCTTGAGTACTTCCGCAAGCTAGCTTTTTTTTGTTGTCGTTGCCATACACTGCTTATGGCCCTTTGCCTGAATTTCTCCATGGCTGAGCTATTTGCAAAATTAAAAAAAAAATTAATTATAATCATAAACAATGAAGAATTGAGTGATAACTCTAAATATTTGGTTGCAAAAAATGTAAACAAAGCAGTTTTTTCTCTCGTTGACGATTGAATAATTTATATTAGGGGCCATCTATATATTACGTATGAAAAAAAGTCAAATATGAGACCCTCCACCTTGATGCATCTGTCTTTTTTGGACATCCCCACCCCATATATTTAATTCATAAACCATTATGGCTTGAAATAAAGTTAAATCAAGTCAAGTTAATGTATTCCAGTGTCCTAGTTTGTCCCTTAGTGGCTTACCCCTCACAGGAAGGTAGTTTGTACAGAGACTATTCTATGTCCTTCTACAGTTGGCAAAGGGAGGGGTAAGATGTTTGGGGGGGGGGGGGGTTATTGTTATATGATATTATTTTTTTTTTAAGTTAACCATCTTAATGTTTTTCATATATTGCATTAAAGCAAAGATATATTTCACTTATTTTTGTTAGTTTTATTTTTCAATTGTGAATCTTAAGGAAGGTTTAAATGATAGCAAAACTGAAATTCAATTTACTTTAAGGTAGAATGAGGACCATTTTTTTCTTCACAATCATATTGAGATTGGGGGGGGGGGGGGGGGGTTAAACCATTTTAGAGGATCAGTTGGGGTATGGGGTAAAATAAAAACTTTGGAAGCACTGTTGTGTGTGTGTTAAAATTTATCCACACTTTGTTTTTAGGCCAGTGCGATTTGGACTACTGCAATTATCTCATGGTGGGTCTCCCAGCTACGCTCCTGGGTAAAATTAAAAAAGCACAGAATAATTCGGCTCGAATTGTTCTTCGTAAACGCAAATTCGACCATGCTAAAACTCTTCTCAGAGAACTGCGTTGGCTGCCGGTCCGCGCTCGCATAGAGTACAAAATTACAACTCTGTGCTACCGCTGCTTGCATGACCTGGCGCCGTCCTTTCTCCAAGCGCTCATGACGCCTTATGTACCCACTAGACAACTCCGATCATCCGTTAGTGGCAAACTTTCGCCTTGAGACTTACTTGCTGGCCCAACCATTTGGAACACCCTTCCTGATGCTCTCAGAAACAGCCAGACACTGGAGTCCTTCAAAAAATTTTTTTAAAAACTCGGCTATTTCGCAAACACCTGCTGGGGTGATGTTGTCTACCATCTTTTCCAGTTAGTTATTATCTCCTAGATTTGTTTTTGTACTGCGCTCCGAACCTTTAGGGATGAAGCATGATTTTTAAAATGAACTTTATTATTATTAATAACAAAATGATCATATCTGAAGTTATACTTTACACTAAGAAACAATGTGATGATTAATACAAAACATTGCGATGAGTTTTTTAAAGAGTTTTTTAAAAATTAAATATCCTGGACTTCAAAGATTTTTAGGTGAATCCTTCATGACAGAGTGTCAGAATACCAGGATAATTATTTAATATACTTTTCTGGAGACCCCCAACCCATCGCACCAGTACGCATAATCTCTGAAATGAACAACTCCCCACCAACCCATCGCACCAGTACGCATAATCTCTGAAATGAACAACCCCCCACCACCACCAACCCATCGAACCAGTAACCATAATCACTGAAATGAACCCCCCCCCAACCCATTGCACCAGTACGCATAATCGCTGAAATGAACAACTCCCCCCCCCCCCACTACCAACCCATCGCACCAGTACGCATAATCTCTGAAATAAACAACTCCCCCACCACCACGAACCCATCGCACCAGTACGCATAATCTCTGAAATGAACAACTCCCTCCCCCCCCCACCACAAACCCATCGCACCAGTACGCATAATCTCTGAAATGAACAACTCCCTCCCCCCCCCACCACAAACCCATCACACCAGTATGCATAATCTCTGAAATGAACAACTATCCCCCCCCCCCCACCAACCCATCGCACCAGTACGCATAATCTCTGAAATGAACAACTCCTCCCTCCCCCACTACCAACCCATCGCACCAGTACGCATAATCTCTGAAATGAACAACTCCCCCACCAACCCATTGCACCAGTACGCATAATCTCTGAAATGAACAACTCCCCCGACCAACCCATCGCACCAGTACGCATAATCTCTGAAATGAACAACTCCTCCCTCCCCCACTACCAACTCATCGCACAAGTACGCATAATCTCTGAAATGAACAACTCCCCCCCACCAACCCATCGCACCAGTACGCATAATCTCTGAAATGAACAACTCCCCCCACCAACCCATCGCACCAGTACGCATAATCTCTGAAATGAACAACTCTCTCCTACCCCACCAACCCATCGCACCAGTACGCATAATCTCTGAAATGAACAACTCCCCCCCCCCCCACCAACCCATCGCACCAGTACGCATAATCTCTGAAATGAACAGCTGCCCCCCCCCCACCAACCCATCGCACCAGTACGCATAAACTCTGAAATGAACAACTCCCCCCCCCCAACCAACCCATCGCACCAGTAGGCATAATCTCTGAAATGTACAACTCCCCCCCCCCCCCAACCAACCCATCGCACAAGTACGCATAATCTCTGAAATGAACAACTCCCCACCAACACATCGCACCAGTACACATAATCTCTGAAATGAACTACTCCCCCCCCCCCAAACCCATCGCACCAGTACGCATAATCTCTGAAATGAACAACTCCCCCCCCCCACCAACCCATCGCACCAGTACGCATAATCTCTGAAATGAACAACTCCCCCCCCCCCCCCCCCAACTAACCCATCGCACCACTACGCATAATCTCTGAAATGAACAACTCCCCTCCACCAACCCATCGCACCAGTACGCATAATCTCTGAAATGAACAACTCCCCACCCCCCACCAACCCATGGCACCAGTACACATAATCTCTGAAATGAACTACTCCCCCCCCCCCCAAACCCATCGCACCAGTACGCATAATCTCTGAAATGAACAACTCCCCCCCCCCACCAACCCATCGCACCAGTACGCATAATCTCTGAAATGAAACCCCCCCCCCCCCACCAACCCATCGCACCAGTAAGCATAATCTCTGAAATGAACAGCTTCCCCCACCAACCCATCGCACCAGTACGCATAAACTCTGAAATGAACAACTCCCCCCCCCCCCAACCAACCCATCGCACCAGTAGACATAATCTCTGAAATGTACAACTCCCCACCCCCAACCAACCCATCGCACCAGTACACATAATCTCTGAAATGAACAACTCCCCACCAACCCATCGCACCAGTACACATAATCTCTGAAATGAACTACTCCCCCCCCCAACCAACCCATCGCACCAGTAGGCATAATCTCTGAAATGTACAACTCCCCACCCCCAACCAACCCATCGCACCAGTACACATAATCTCTGAAATGAACAACTCCCCCACCAACCCATCGCACCAGTATGCACAATCTCTGAAATGAACAACTCCCCTCCACCAACCCATCGCACCAGTACGCATAATCTCTGAAATGAACAACTCCCCCACCAACCCATCGCACCAGTATGCATAATCTCTGAAATGAACAACTCCCCCCTCCCACCAACCCATCGCACCAGTACGCATAATCTCTGAATTGAACAACTCCCCCCCCCACCAACCCATAGCTCCAGTACGCATAATCTCTGAAATGAACAACTCCCCCCCCCCCTCCAACCCGGCAGTGCGTACACAATCAACGGATGGACCCATATCATCCTGATATAGAAATTTAAATGTAGTGACCCTGCTCTTTACAAGTATTATACTTTCAGGCACTGTAAAATTTCAGTATGCCTCTACGAACATCCACAACCCGGGAGGGTGGGGTAAGCCACATGCGGACAAAAGGGGGGGGGGTGCGAGGGGATGCATATTTTGTGCTGACGGCCGTTTGGTTCGGACGGGTAGCAGTTCATTCTACTTGAAAAATTACTTTGTCTAGACTATAAATATAAACATAAAATGATTCTGTTGACACTTTCATAAGCATTTATTTAGTTTGTTCAATTAGGTTAAGAAAGTGTTTGACTTTGGATTCTTGTTATTTAAACTATGATATTATCAATGTGATGTGCAGTTCAAACTTGATGATTTTCTAAATTACTTAGAGAAATAGTTGATAGCAGATAATGCTTAAAGCTCAAAGACATTTTATGTTACAGTGGTTGGCACTTGCTCATCCCTTGGTGTTACAGTGGTTGGCACTTGCTCATCCCTTGGTGTTACAGTGGTTGGCACTTGGGTCAACCTTTGGTGTTACAGTGGTTGGCACTTGCTCATCCCTTGGTGTTACAGTGGTTGGCAAAATTCTTTTGAAAATGCCTTTGATCCTTGAGGGTCAGGAAAAATAATGACATAATTATATAGAATTCGATTTTATTTATTTTTTTGGTCAACTATATGAGATACAATGGAATGCTCTGATGACATCAAAGTAAATATTATAAGTTAGATATGAGCCAAACTTCAACTATTTTAAAGAAACAAAAAACTACACTATTAACAGAACAACAACAACAACAAAAAAACAGAGAAAAACATCACTCAATTATGTTATTATATGGCTTTGAAAACTATCATGACAATAGGAATAAAATATAGATGCAAATGAGGGTAAAAGAAAACAATTTGGTTACCGGTACCTGAAATTTGTTTAAAAGAAATTTCGTCGACGGAAAATTGAGCGACGGAAGTTTGATTTAACGTAAGTTTGGTCGAATTTTAATTTCAGTTAACGCAATCAAATTTTTGCGTCAAATTTCTTTTTGAACACACTATACTATAAAGTACCGGTAATACAAAAAAAATAATTTTGAATTAAAATATTACTAAATGTTTTCAATGTGAAGAAAAATTCCAATTTTATTACCAATAAATTGAACTTCACATAACTACTAAAAAAAACATGACATATCAATTAGTATAAAATCCCCCCCCCCCCCCAAGCAATATAGGACGGCTCGTCCTCCTCTGTATGATGTGACTCATTTTCTTTTAGCTGTTCTGTTAGCCGTTTCTTTGGCCGTATTTTAGTCATGTCTAGAAAGGCCGTATATGCTATTTTTTTTTATATGAGCAAGGGTTTATTTCTTAATTTTTTTTAAACCTTTGTTTTATAACAGTGTTTATGTCAAAGTCTCCCAAATGGAATCAAAGGTTTCATTAACAAAGCACAAAATGAAAAAAGATTATATAATTTTTTTTTTAAATACTCAGCTTTAATCCAGATTATGAGTTTCAAAAATCTTAAAATTAGTATGTTACAACAAATCAGCCATAAGTTTACAATCCTTTGCCGTTAGTCAAGTTGGAACTAGGATTATAATGTACATTATATTTAGGCTTATAACCTTATTCCCGAACTGTCAAACACGAATAAAGGAGAAACTGCAGGTTGTTTGCACTTCTGAATCGTATCTGAAATATCTCATTAGGAAATGGCGTCAGCGGGCCGTCGAGCTCGCGCTCCTTATGCCCTCCCTGGTGCCCACCCACACCTGCCAGGTGCCGGGTTTCCCCGACGTCGGGCCGTGCGGGGAAACGCCAGAGACCTCCCCGGGCGTGAAACGTCCCCTCCAGCAACCGCTCGATCGGGTTTGCCGACGGAGACCCTCCCCGCCCGGAGACATCTGGTCGACCGAAGACGCTGCGTTTAAAGCGTCCGCAGTCCACTTTCCTAGGGGCCGGGGCGGTAAATTAACGTCCTAATATCTCCCCCCACCCGTCCTGGGGAAGCATCGGACGCCCCCTAAGAGGGATTCTACAGTGGGTTTCCACCTTGCAACTAATTCGCGAAGTAGCTGGGACGAAACGGTTGCCTAGGAGCAGCTTTCTCATGGCTGCATATTTAGAATCATCGTCCAGAGGCTTCCACCACAGCCTCTTGCCTCATATCCCTTAACGGCAACTTGTAATCATGATCCCTACCCTGTGTTTGCCCTTTCTTCCCCCTGTGAAGTATCACAGGTGGCAGCCCTGTAGGAGCCGTTTATTCTACCATGCATGTCCCTGACTGCCACGTATATAATCTGAGGGATTCAATAATAAGGCATTATAATATAAGAACTATAATTACAATAAGGTTGCTTGGTTTGCCAGGAACAAGGTAATTGTAATTTTAACAACAAAGAATGGATAGCCTTTAAAAATTGAATATTATTTATATGATCTAATATATATTATTAAGTGCTTATGGCATAATAATGCTGAAAATATGTTATTATTAGGTCTTCTAACTAATGTTTTTCAATGTAAATTTGTCAGCACCAGCATGAGAAAAGATGCAAGACAATTATTATTCTTTTTTTTTTTTTGGAACACATGATTAGATCGCTACGGCTACTGTCAAATGCCAACCAACAACACATGATTAGATCGCTACGGCTACTGTCAAATGCCATCCAACAACACATGATTAGATCGCTACGGCTACTGTCAAATGCCATCCAACAACACATGATTAGATCGTTACGGCTAAGGTCAAATGCCAACCAACAACACATGATTAGATCGCTACGGCTACTGTCAAATGCCATCCAACAACACATGATTAGATCGCTACGGCTACTGTCAAATGCCATCCAACAACACATGATTAGATCGCTACGGCTACTGTCAAATGCCATCCAACAACACATGATTAGATCGTTACGGCTAAGGTCAAATGCCAACCAACAACACATGATTAGATCGCTACGGCTACTGTCAAATGCCAACCAACAACACATGATTAGATCGCTACGGCTACTGTCAAATGCCATCCAACAACACATGATTAGATCGCTACGGCTACTGTCAAATGCCATCCAACAACACATGATTAGATCGTTACGGCTAAGGTCAAATGCCAACCAACAACACATGATTAGATCGCTACGGCTACTGTCAAATGCCAACCAACAACACATGATTAGATCGCTACGGCTACTGTCAAATGCCATCCAACAACACATGATTAGATCGCTACGGCTACTGTCAAATGCCAACCAACAACACATGATTAGATCGCTACGGCTACTGTCAAATGCCATCCAACAACACATGATTAGATCGTTACGGCTAAGGTCAAATGCCATCCAACAACACATGATTAGATCGCTACGGCTACTGTCAAATGCCATCCAACAACACATGATTAGATCGCTACGGCTACTGTCAAATGCCATCCACCAACACATGATTAGATCGCTACGGCTACTGTCAAATGCCATCCAACAACACATGATTAGATCGCTACGGCTACTGTCAAATGCCATCCAACAACACATGATTAGATCGCTACGGCTACTGTCAAATGCCATCCAACAACACATGATTAGATCGCCACGGCTAAGGTCAAATGCCATCCAACAACACATGATTAGATCGCTACGGCTAAGGTCAAATGCCATCCAACAAAAGGTGGCGAGGTTAATTAAATTAAGGGCTATTTCACACTATTAGTATCATTAGTCCCCAGCGTGATTGTTTAGGGTTCAGGTTAGGTTTAGGGATATATATGTTTTAGAGGTTTACGGATAGATTTAGGGTTCATGTTAGGTTTAAGGATAGATTTAGGGTTCAGGTTAGGTTTAGGGATAGATTTAGGGTTCAGGTTAGGTTTATGGATACGTTTAGGAAATTTTTCATTATTTTTTAACGTTTTATTCTTAATTTTACGGGTTGCTGCAACAGAGATGTCGGCCGTAGCTCTAATTATTATTAAAAACAACTTGAAAAAACACGGTTTCAAAATGTTAAAATATAAAATGTGTTTTTCATAAAGTTTTGAAGTCTGTCACGCCATAATTCTTTGAGTTGGGCTCCCTTGTTCTGGTGTAGATCAGCAAGTACAGTAAAGAAATTTTGTGTTTATCATGAACGGAATCATCTATGAGGGGAATTTTATTTCGTGAAATCAGTGGCGTCTCATAGCGTTAAAACAGATTTTGACGGGTTGGGGTGGGGCTGAACATTTTGAAATAATGTGTTGTCAACGGTAACGAGTCTATGTGCCAAGTTTTATTGTGTTGTCAACGGTAACGAGTCTATGTGCCAAGTTTTATTGTGTTGTCAACGGTAACAAGTCTATGTACCAAGTTTTATTGTGTTGTCAACGGTAACGAGTCTATGTGCCAAGTTTTATTGTGTTGTCAACGGTAACGAGTCTATGTGCCAAGTTTTATTGTGTTGTCAACGGTAACAAGTCTATGTGCTAAGTTTTACGATTTTAAAATATAGGATCAAAATAGATTTAAGACATTATCATTTTGAAAATTATTTTTGAATAGTGATTTTACTAAGATTGTAATACTATTTTAGGTCAATTAATAGCGAGGTCACTCAATACATAATGAATACAGTTCAATATTGTTTTAGGACAATTAATGGTGAGGTCACTCAATACATAATGAATAGAGTTCAATATTCTTTTATGACTACTTACTCAGAGATTCTGTTTCACCGACACAACTGTTATTTGTTTAATCAATGCTTATTTGGTTTGTCAGGGAGATAATTCTAATGTCAACAACCAAGTGACAGCCTCCCCCCCCCCCACCTTTCCCCCAAACCCTCAGCTGGTCATTTGCTTTTGGATTCCAACACTTTAAGGTGCATCCATCTTAGTTCAAATATAATAAATCAGAGGTTCCCAACCTGTGTACGGCGACGCCCCCGGGGAGTCGTGGCTTCTTCAAAGTGGCGCAGAGGAAAAAAAAATGATTTCTGAGAAACTCGCTATTTCACAGTGCACTTGTTGAACTGTGACATAATGCGTCATGTGAAAACACGAATAGGTGCACTTGTTGAACTGTGACATAATGCGCCATGTGAAAACACGAATCAGTGCACTTGTTGAACTGTGACATAATGCACAATGTGAAAACACGAATGCAGCAAGGGCACTGTGACTCGAACAGTTTAGTTTGTGTGTGAAACTATCACTGGTGGGAAGAACAGTATACAGTTGAAGGAGAAAACACAAGATTAATTCTTGGTGGTATTATCTCTGGCTAGAAAGAAAAGAGAATTGCATTTTGTGGTCAGATTTCTTCGTGTAAGGTTACAACTTGAACCTGCATGTAATTTGTTTGTTTTTTCGTTTGGACTGGATTGAAATGGAGAAAAGACTTCTGCTATATTTAACATAACTAGGATCGGTCTTTGAGTGGGCTTTTAGGGGGCGTAGGGATGGGGCTGGAAGGAGTTGTTTAACACATTACAGGTAGAGTAGGCGAGAAAATCTGTGTGATATCATGACTTTTTTCGGCGCTGTTATTACAGTTGATTCTATAAAGCGATTTCCCTTTATGACCCACATATTGCCTTTGAACACAGTGACTTGATGGCGTGGGGGAATTATGCCTGCATCAAATGGGGAAAAAAAAAAAGATACTCCAGATGTAGGGGTTTGAGGTGCTACGGATTTGATGCCGTTAAGAGAAATACGGGGCAGGACTGCAATAGGAAGGTTGAAGCAATGAGATATACACACTGGGGAAAGGAAAACCCTGAAGAAGAACAATACACAAAAAAAAAAAAAAACGGTGTAGTTGGCCGTAAATGTCGTATAGTTGGCCGTAAATGTCGTATAGTTGGCCGTAAATGTCGTATAGTTGGCCGTAAATGTCGTATAGTTGGCCGTAAATGTCGTATAGTTGGCCGTAAATGTCGTATAGTTGGCCGTAAATGTCGTCCCTAATTATAAAGTAAAAATTTGTAGCGAGGGGCGCAAACCCCATCCTACGCCCCTGATAATACGACCAAGAATTAATCTTGTGGTTTCTCCTTCAGCTGTAATGTTCTTCCCACCAGAACTAAAACTCCTTCAAACCAGGGAAGAAAAGTCTAACCAAATCCCGACTCAAGTCACACGTTTGAACCATATGTCACCCGCCAGAAATTTAATAGCATTAGGTTTAAAGTACATATTATGATGACAGCTTTATTATTTTTTTTTTTGAAACTATAAAAATTGTAAGAGCTTTTATGTAACTGACCATCAACAATGCCCTTGTCGGTTCGTTTTAACTCCTTAACCAATTTTCCAGTTAACCAAAGAGAAGTTTGTTACGCCACTTTGTTTCGTTATACATTGTAAACTCATTTTACTTTATTAATGACCGATCTTTCATGTTTCTCTGACAGTATAGTAACACGTGTGTATGGCTCACTAGAACCTCTGACAGTATAGTAACACGTGTGTATGGCTCACTAAAACCTCCGACAGTATATTAGTGACACGTGTGTATGGCTCACTAGAACCTCTGACAGTATATTGACACGTGTGTAAGGCTCACTAGAACCTCTGACAGTATAGTAACACGTGTATATGGCTTAGTAGAACCTCTGACAGTATAGTAACACGTGTATATGGCTCAGTAGAACCTCTGACAGTATAGTAACACGTGTGTATGGCTCACTAAAACCTATGACAGTATAGTGACATGTGCATATGGCTCACTAAAACCTCTGATAGTATAATAACACGTGTGTATGGCTCACTAAAACCTCTGACAGTATAGTAACACCTGTATATGGCTCACTAGAACTCTGACAGTATAGTGACACGTGTGTTTGGCTCACTAAAACCTCTGACAGTATAGTGACACGTGTGTATGGCTCACTAGAACCTCTGACAGTATAGTAACACGTGTGTATGGCTCACTAAAACCTCCGACAGTATATTAGTAACACGTGTGTAAGGCTCACTAAAACCTCTGACAGTATAGTAACACCTGTATATGGCTCACTAAACCCTCTGACAATATAGTAACACGTGTGTATGGCTCACTAAAACCTCCGACAGTATATTAGTAACACGTGTGTATGGCTCACTAAAACCTCTGACAGTATATTGACACGTGTGTAAGGCTCACTAGAACCTCTGACAGTATAGTAACACGTGTGTATGGCTCACTAAAACCTATGACAGTATAGTGACATGTGCATATGGCTCACTAAAACCTCTGATAGTACAATAACACGTGCTTATGGCTCACTAAAACCTCTGACAGTATAGTAACACCTGTATATGGCTCACTAGAACTCTGACAGTATAGTGACACGTGTGTATGGCTCACTAGAACCTCTGACAGTATAGTGACACGTGTGTATGGCTCACTAGAACCTCTGACAGTATAGTGACACGTGTGTATGGCTCACTAAAACCTCTGACAGTATAGTAACACGTGTATATGGCTCACTAGAACCTCTGACAGTATAGAGACACGTGTGTATGGCTCACTAAAAACTCTGACAGTATAGTGACACGTGTATATGGCTCACTAAGACGTAAAAGGCTATACTAGTTTTATTTTGCCGAGGTTCATCATTTTCATGCTGATGTGAAGATGAAACAAATGATACTTCTCGTTCTAAATTTCTCGTGTAAAAATTTCTATTAATTTCAGGGCCCATTATGTTCTTGTATTTTACAAAATGCTCAAATTGTAACTTAGCATTAAAATTATCATATATATATTTAAATGTTTACTTGTAACATGTAGAAAATTGAAGTCGATTACATGTTACGTTTCCGAATTCATTCTGTGAGTTCTTGACCACGATTCGTAATAAATGGTTCTGATTATGCTCAAGGGGAATAATTTTAACTATTTGATTGATTCAATATGTTTGCGATAGTTATGGTTCTTATATTGACAGCCTGATTTTATGTTGTAAGATAAAGAGCCAAGATTTGTTGCACAGTGCCTTTGGTACAGTGCAGTGGTTGGGCTGCGGCCCGAGGGCCATACGAGACCCGCAGTAACGTACAATCCGACCCACAAACTGTCAGGGGAATTGACGAATGTTTTTTTCTAAAATTCATTATATTTCAGGAACTCTTGCACAAAAAACTTGCCCAACTCTGGTATAGTGCTTCAGACTTCAGCAAGCTATTTGTACAGTCTGTGCTTCAGACTTCAGCAAGCTATTATGTACAGTCTGTGCTTCAGACTTCAGCAAGCCATTATGTACAGTCTGTGCTTCAGACTTCAGCAAGCTATTTGTACAGTCTGTGCTTCAGACTTCAGCAAGGTATTTGTACAGTCTGTGCTTCAGACTTCAGCAAGGTATTTGTACAGTCTGTGCTTCAGACTTCAGCAAGCTATTTGTACAGTCTGTGCTTCAGACTTCAGCAAGCTATTATGTACAGTCTGTGCTTCAGACTTCAGCTAGCCATTATGTACAGTATGTTCTTCAGACTTTAGCAAGCCATTATGTACAGTCTGTTATTCAGACTTCAGCAAGCTATTATGTATAGTCTGACCAGACTTCAGCATGCTATTACGCACAGTCTGACCTACGTCCATTGGTATTTTTATGTCTTTTTTTATTAATTGTTCCGCTTTTCCAAAAAATAGTTGCATAGGTGGTGGACTAACGAGACCCAGCTATTTGGTCTATCAATGGACGACTCGGCTATCTGGTCCATAGCGCTCTTTCTCTCTTTCTCTCTCCCCCCTCTCTCTCTCTGTCTCTCTGTCTCTCTGCTCATTTATTCATAGGACGTTCAAACGCGAAAGGTTCAAATTAATAAATTAATAGTTGTGCACAAAATATGGCAAGGGATTGGCTAACAAACAATACAATAGTTGTTGGACGGGGCGTGGTCAGCCCCATCATCAAGTTTGTCTAGATACAAACATGTGTGTTTCATCACAGGGACTTTGGGTGCATGTTGCTAGAGATGACAAAGCTACACTGAGGTACACATATCAAGGGATAAGAGCACGAAAGCTCAGTAAATGCATATATTATATGGACAACGGGGGGGGGGGGGGGCGATTGATCAGTGCCAGTCCGCTGGGGCCCCAACCAACACTGCGGCACCTCCACTCTGCATTCGCCGCTCTGTTTCCTCTTTGCTCGCGTGTAACCACTAACTATCTTGATAATTCCGCGACGAGAGAAAATTTGTACTTTAAAAATATATTGACTTGCAAGTTTGTAGGCTTTAAAAAAAAAAAGGCACCCTTTGGGGCCCCCTTGGCAGTGGGGCCATAGGCGGTCGCCTAGTGTGTCTGTGCTCTGCGGTAATGAGACGGAGGCCTATACTTAAATCAGCGGTTCTCAAACTGTGGGTCGCGACCCCTTTGTGGGTCGAACGACCCTTTCACAAGGGTCGCCTAAGACCATTGAAAAACACATATACTCTACAGTTATGAAGTAGCCATCGAAAATATTTTTGCGGTTGGGGGTCGCCACAACACGAGGAACTGTATTAAAGGGTCGTGACACTAGTAAAGTTGAGAACCACTGGCTTAAATGGTATTAGATGGAGGCCTATACACAAACGGTAATTAGTAATAGCGTGGGTAGTAGAGGGTAATATTACTGATAGCTACAAAATTGACACATGGATCAATATGTATACGAACAAAAAATCAACTTTATTTCGATGGTACACTATATAAATAACTGTATACGCAGTTTTGTAATACCTAATGCGCTGATTAACGACTACAACTACAACTACGACTACGACTACAACTACAACTATAACTACGACTACAACTACAACTACGACTACAAATACAATTACAACTACGGCTACAACTACGACTACAACTACGACTACAACTACAGCTATGACTACGACTACGATTACAACTACAACTACGACTACGACTACGACTACAACTACAAATACGGCTACAACTACAACTACGACTACAACTACAACTACGACTACAACTACGACTACAACTACAACTACGACTACAGCTTTGACTACGACTACGACTACAACTACGACTACGACTACAACTACAACTACGACTACAACTACGACTACAACTACAACTACAACTACGAATACGACTACGACTACGTGTCCTGCAGAAGCTGGAGATTCGTTTCGTCCAACAAGAGCAGGTTGTCATGCTAACCAAAATGGCAGACAAATAATGACAACGCTTAAAATTCGAGTTTTTAAAATTATTTTGGTCTACTCTACGTTACTTCAAATACTGTCTGAACACAATCTTGTTCTCCCTTCTGGTCCCCCACTCCGCTCCCCCACCCCACACACACACATATATATATATATATATATTTATATATATATATACACCACACACACACACACAAACACAAACACACACCACCCCGATCTTTAATTTCAGCAGGATCTCCTGAGATTTGTGTCTGCAACTTTTCAATGTGATCAAAGTGGCGGCCCTCTACTTACCGTCAAGTGTTTAACATTCTATTTCTATCCCAGGCACCCGATGGTAAGCAATAGGCCCGTGGCTATTTTTAGTCCAGTCAATATTTGACCGGCATAGTCAACTGACGGGTCTTATCGCGGTCTGGGACACTGGATTTGTTGTGTTTTTAAAAACATTAAAAAAAATTGTTTCATTCCTATCCAACGATTGAAATGAGACTAGACTAAACAAATAGAGTAGGGCTTACTCCCTCCCTTCCCCCCCCCCCCAAACCTCAGCTCCCACCAACACAGATCCCCCTAGCCCAGATCCTACTATCCCAGCACCGACTAGCCCATCTTCTACTATCCCAGCTCCCACTAGCCCAGCTCCTACTATCCGAGCTCCCACTAGCTCAGCTCCCACCAACACAGATCCCCCTAGGCCAGATCCCACTAGCCCAGCTCCTACTAGCCCAGCTCCCACTAGCCCAGCTCCCACTAGCCCAGCTCCCACTAGCCCAGCTCCCACTACCAGCACTATCCAAATAACCAAATGACAGATACAAGATCCGGTACAAGCTTAGATGTGTTGCTGGTTTCAATTCACCGTTTTTTTTACCTGGGGGGTTGATAGATGGAGATGTAGCGTGGGGTGGAAGGAGAACGACATGGGGTGGCAATACGTTACAGAAAGGTGGGTCATGTCATTGTTTTGGTCGTTCTGTCCTGGCTGTTTGCATGATGATGGATGACGGGGTGTGGGACTATTATAAAATGCCGGCGGGTAGGGTGCAGGACTGTCTGTTGTTAAAGACCGCTACATATTATAGAAAATGAGAAGTTAACTTTGTATTAATAACACTTGGATTCACTCCCCTGGTAGTTTCTCAGAACACCTGCACCTGGTAGTTTCTCAGAACACCTGGACATGGTGTAAAAAAACTGCCTCTGGTTTAGACCTAGTATTTTATATTGTAACAAAATTAAAGTTATCGCGGATTAGGGTTCGTCCATCTATTAGTCACGCTCCGGAGAGATATGTGGTCTTGCAGAGTTTGACACTGTTGTGTTGGCTGAATTCTGACAGAAGATGTCACTTAGAAGAATCTGAGTTTAACAGAGAAGTGTATTTTATAAATTAAATTTTAATTAGCTTTCTTTTTATTTCTTAAAAATTTTTTTTAATTTAAAAGCGTCACTTACTATAGGATGTGGTGGTCTGAGATTTGTGACAGAAAAGATTGTGTGTGTGGGGGGGGGGTGTGTGTGTTAAATCGTCAAAAATTGCGGGACGTACTTTATGGACGGATCTTTAGACCTTAAATCTGGCAACATTTAGGGCTTTACGCCCCAATTTTACATGAAACAGAAGGACGGTAGTTAGGGTAAATTCAGACAACAAAATATGGCAAGGGTAGTTGAGATATAGTACGCGGGTAATTCAGACAGCAGACGCGTATAATTCAGACAGCAGGCGCGGATAATTCAGGGGGCAGACGCGGGTAATTCAGGGGGCAGACGCGGGTAATTCAGGGAGCAGACGCGGGTAATTCAGGCAGCAGACGCGGGTAATTCAGGGAGCAGACGCGGGTAAATTAGGGGGCAGACGCGGGTACTTCAGGGGGCAGACGCTGGTAATTCATGGGGCAGACGCGGATAATTCAAGGCGCAAACGCGGGTAATTCTGGGGGCAGACGCGGTTGATTCAGGGGGCAGACGCGGGTAATTCAGGAGGCAGACGTGGGTAATTCAGGGTGCAGACGCGGGTAATTCAGGGAGCAGACGCGGGTAATTCAGGGGGCAGACGCGGGTAATTCAGGGGGCAGACACGGGTAATTCAGGGGGCAGACGCGGGTAATTCAGGGAGCAGACGCGGGTAATTCAGGGGGCAGACGCGGGTAATTAAGTGGGCAGACGCAGGTAATTCAGGGTACAGACGCGGGTAATTCAGGGGGCAGACGCGGGTAATTCAGGGGGCAGAATCCAGATTCTGTGTTTGGATTTTTGATATTAAATCTTATTTATTTATTTGTTAAATTTTTAATACCGGTATGATATTGTTGTTGCTTTATTGGTTATACATAATGTTTAATTGGAACGTACAAGTTTTAAAAAAATTTAAAAAAAACTTTTTAACATATTTTTTTAATCAAATAAATGGAATTAGTATGTCTTTTACATCCTGCCGAGACTGTCCATTATTAAATTACCCAAAATTTTAATAATTGTCAGTTATTTATATTACATCCGAATTTACGGATTATAAGTTAAAAGAATCTGAACAGTTCGGGTCTGTCAAAAAACAGCATAAAATTGTGCAATCCAATCTTACGATTGAACGTATCGCCTATGGATACATCTTCAAATACAGCTGTGTTTGATGAAATGTTTTATATATAAAAGAGCTAAGATGGCTTCCTCGTCAAATACCTGGAATGTGGAATGTGAAGAAAAGAATCATATCGACAACTCAAGTCTACACCGGTCGCGACACTGACGAGTAAGTCACATTGATCTGTCACAAGGTTATTATCAAAGGGAGAGTCTTTTTAATCTAACGATTAGCTCCCTTACCATGGCCCCAATGAAGGTGGGGGGGGGGGGGGATAGAAAAGTGTGGGGTTGGAATAGGCGTTAAATCCACAGAAAAGCAGGAACATATCTTCAAATACCGCTTAGGTTCAAGTACTTTCTCATTCTTTTTGAACTTTCGTCTTCATTGCCTTATTGCCCCATTGCCTCATTTCATCTCTGACTCATTGCCTCATCGTCTCATTGTCTCATTGCCTCATTGTCTCATTGTCTCATTGCCTCATTATCTCATCGCCTCATCGTCTCATTGTCTCATTGCCTCATTATCTCATTGCCTCATCGTCTCATTGTCTCATTGTCTCATCGTCTCATTGTCTCATTGTCTCATTGTCTCATCGTCTCATTGTCTCATTGCCTCATCGTCTCATTGT
The DNA here is from genome assembly GCA_964017045.1 of Omphiscola glabra. Taxonomy (NCBI): domain Eukaryota; kingdom Metazoa; phylum Mollusca; class Gastropoda; family Lymnaeidae; genus Omphiscola; species Omphiscola glabra. Next base: position 31,190,342 of record OZ024796.1, on the reverse strand, counting down.
CTCATTGCCTCATTATCTCATTGCCTCATCGTCTCATTGTCTCATTGTCTCATTGTCTCATTGTCTCATCGTCTCATTGTCTCATTGCCTCATTGTCTCATTGTCTCATCGTCTCATTGTCTCATTGCCTCATCGTCTCATTGTCTCATTGCCTCATCGTCTCATTGTCTCATTGCCTCATTATCTCATTGCCTCATCGTCTCATTGTCTCATTGTCTCATTGTCTCATCGTCTCATTGTCTCATTGCCTCATTGTCTCATTGTCTCATCGTCTCATTGTCTCATCGTCTCATTGTCTCATTGTCTCATTGCCTCATTATCTCATTGCCTCATCGTCTCATTATCTCATTGCCTCATCGTCTCATTGTCTCATTGTCTCATCGTCTCATTGTCTCATTGCCTCATCGTCTCATCGCCTCATTGCCTCATTATCTCATTGCCTCATCTTTTCATTGCCTCATTGTCTCATTGCCTCATTGTCTCATTGCCTCATCTTTTCATTGCCTCATTGTCTCATTGCCTCATTGTCTCATTGACTTATTGCCTGATCGTCAATGGTAATCGCGAATACATTGACACGTTGATCAACTAATCTCGTTATGTACTTAACACCAGTGGGATCATCCACTTATTTGAGGAGGAGGGGGTTGGGGGGGGGGGGGGGTAGTTGTTATAAGCATACGATGAGTGGCTGGCAGGGACTAGTCTCACAGTTGTATCGTCTACGGGATGATGTCGTGATGTTAGTGGTTGGTGGATCATTATTTCAACACCATTATTTCTAAGCATTCCGGTTGAAGATGGTTGTATGAAGTATCGAACTTAATAAAAAGATATATATACGGTTCACACATATTCTTTGACCAAAAAGAATACTATGACTCTGCAATATTCGGTAACCTTATGACTGTTGGAGGTTGGAGGATTAGGGGGGGGGGGGTATTAATACTTAAAATAATAAGTGGAGTTTGGTAAAAACAAAAAAGCATGTGTGGGGAAAAGGGGGGGGGGGGGGGGGGCTTTGGTATTTATTATCTATAATCCGTATGCGTTCTGTATAGCGTTGCCTGAAACGTGACTTAAAATATGGGCCTATCTATGCTTGAACATGATTGTGTCCAATAGCAGGTGCTCTGACATTGTCACGTGTAATATTTAAGTATCATTTAATTTATGAATTTCAACATGAAGAGTTAATTTCATGACTTTGGTGACCATTTTTTGACCATTATGTGACCGGGGAATTCTTTCATTTACATAAATGTTTAACCACATCGATGTAATGTAACATGTAACAGATTATAAAGGTTTTATTTTTATTTTTTATTTTTTAAGTTTGTGGGTATAGTTCTCATAGATAAAGTTTAAGAGCTACCGGGGGCCTGACGCCATTCAATCAAGGTTGAAATGTCCCCGAGATTTATGTCCCCATGGAATGTGATACCGATGTGACGTCATTTTTGATCGTGGTTCTTAGACTTTTTGAGGATGTGGCCTTGGATGGGACATTTGTTGGATTTCATAAATCCTGTGTGGGTGTACTGACGCGTGGGTGGGTGGGTGTGTGCGTGTGGGTGGTGGGTTGGGTGTCCTGGTGGGTGGGTTTGGGAACAGGTAAGTGTAGGAGGGAAAAGTGGTTGGGAAGGGGGTTAAGGTGCGGGACTTCAGAATGCTATGATATGTGACAAGAGTTACGTGGTAACAAGACTTGCCATGGAGTTGAAGACCGATCACCTTTGAATGTCAGGCCAGGGATTTTTAGTTGACACAAGATTGTCACATCACATGACAAGCATTGACGACGAAGTTATTATTATTTTCAACGCCTAGATCAAGGTCGTTAACAATCACATGTAGTATGTGTGTCATCGCATGCATTATGTGTGTCATCACATGTATTATGTGTGTCATCACATGTATTGTGTGTGTCATCACATGTAGTATGTGTGTCTTAACACGCATTATGTGTCAGCACATGTATTATGTGTGCCATCACATGTATTATGTGTGTCATCACATGTATTATTTGTGTCATCACATGTATTATGTGTGTCATCACATGTATTATGTGTGTCATCACATGTATTATGTGTGTCATCACATGTATTATGTGTGTCATCACATGTATTGTGTGTGTCATCACACAGCCATTTGGCCGCTTTCATGGTATTTAAGTTTCCTGATTTCTTCTTCTCATGTTCCCTACATTCATATTTCTCGTTTTGATAGTTCTCTTCATTTCATTTTGCCCCCCTCCCCCACTTTGCATTCATTGTCCATGTTCCTTGAGGTCATATTCCCTGCATTCGTGCTGCTTGACACCAAATCAACTTAAGTTGGAAATTTGTAACCCATGAAGTCGTTCTCACTCTCTTAAAACTAATTACCCTCAGAGTGGACACTAATAGAAACGGGTGGAGGGGGGGGGGGTAGGGAAGTGACCTTGAGAAATTAGGTTCTAAACAGCTGGCTTCTGAAACATATTGAATGCTGATATGCTGGTGATGAGAGTGTGCGGAGTGGTGTGTCTGCCTTATTTTTAGTTCTATCCCCACTATAGAGCCCTAGAAATGTAAACTAGTTCTATCCCCACTATACAGCCCTAGAAATCCAAACTAGTTCTATCCCCACTATAGAGCCATAGAAATCTAAACTAGTTCTATCGCCACTAAAGAGCCATAGAAATCTAAACTAGTTCTATCCCCACTGCAGAGCCATAGAAAACTAAACTAGTTCTATCCCCACCTACAGAGCCATAGAAATCCAAACTAGTTCTATCACCACTACAGAGCCATAGAAATCCAAACTAGTTCTATCCCCACTGCAGAGCCATAGAAATCCAAACTAGTTCTATCCCCACTACAGAACAATAGAAATCTAAAAGCAAATTAAATATAAAGGCTGTAATTGTTTTTCTACTCAGATAGTTAGCGAATACGGTAAATCTTCTTGGCCATCATGACTAAGGAAGCCATGGGGGTTGCCTCCCATGACGTTGCTACCAAACAAGATCATTCGGGTACAATTCCTAGGTAACACGGCAGCATAGATTTGTGGACTGGAATTTTTACAGTTAAATTTTTCTCCTCTTATCGGAAGTTGAGGTCCACCACATATTTCATCACACCAGCGGTTCTCAATGTCTTTAAAAATTAAAAACCTCAAACGATTTTAATTTTTGTTGTTGATATATTAAAAATCCCTTTGACATTTGGAAAAAATCAATATTAATTAGTGACAGCATATCCCCACCATCATTTTGGGATGTTCTTCCGTTTTTTTTTTTGGGGGGGGGGGGATTATTTTATTATTTTTTTTTAATTACACTTTCGATGGGTCAACCATTGACAGAATTGGATACTCTGAAATTAAACCATTCCATACTGGGGGGGGGGGGTGTTACGTGTTTATTTTAGTAATCTTCTTTTTCTATTTTGGCTTTTTCTACCCACTACGCAACACAGCATTGGTTGCCATTGCGTCAAAGTAGAGAACAGCGTGGACCTTGCACCGGCGAGACCGTCGTCATTGGCTTGCGTCGTATGACACAGAGAGAAAGTTTATTGTGGACGAATCCATTATTGTGTTTGCCAAGAGGGGGGTCAGGTTGAAGTCGGATGTCTTTGTTGACATTATTCTGCTTATGATCATATTTGTTCAGATGAGAATAGACCACTTCTAAGGTCCCCAGATTAAATGTAAAAAAAAAAAAGGGGGGGGGGGGGTCTGGTGGGTTTGAAAGGGTGCAGTAAACTTTAAAGCCATTTTATTTTTGATCAACTGGAACCGCATCAAAAATATAATGTTTATGAACGTTGGTTATGTGTTGTTCATTTTTTTTTTACCATTGTATGATTCCCTATTATATTAATATTTAAAACCATTTTTGTTAGTAATAATGCATAGATTACAATGTGTCTGCAGTTGTGAGTAATTATATTAAACTGAGGGTTTGGCAACATTTTTTGAGGGAGGGGTAATTTTTTTGTCTCAATCGCATCTACTAAAAAATATTTTGAGAGCCGCATGTCTCATTATGTATTAGCTTCGTTTTAAAAAAAAAAATTTAAACCGCATCTGTTGCTTTAAAGAACCCCATATGGCTGCGGGGTCGTATGTTGTCATGCTCTAGACCAGCGGTTCTCAACCTGTGGGACGCGACCCCTTTGGAGGTCGCACGACCCTTTCCCAAGGGTCGCCTAAGAACATCTGAAAACACATATACTCTACAGTTATGAAGTAAAAACAAAAATAATTTTGTGGCTGGGGGTCGCCACAACATGAGGAACTGTATTAAAGTGTCGCGGCATTAGGAAGGTTGAGAATCACTGCTCTAGACTAACGAGTACTGCTGCCTGCTTGCTAGCTTGGTGGTGCTAGGTACCAAAGTTTTCCGATTGGTTTAGAGATTAATGGAGTGATCACTCCGTATTCTGAAAAAAAAAATTAAATAATATGTATAAAATCTGTGACGTTGAAAAGTTTAAATAATTTGTATCAAATAGTATTCAATATCATTTCAGATGCGTTGATTCTTTTTTTTTTTTAAACTTTAAACAATAATTAGTTGTTTGTTTTAAATCGGGCAGTAGCCTTAAAAGCATTTTGGCATGCGCACTTTCGATATTAGACTAAGCTCTGTCCGTCGGCAATCCACACATTGCGCACCGGGACTTCAGCCGGACGGGCTTCTGTTGCTGAGTGATGAAAGGGTGGGTGAACAGAGTGCTGGAAGAATGGACGAGAAAGAGGAGTTAATTTAAGAAAGACTGGAAGAACTTGTGGGCGGATAGTGAGCGGATTAAGGAAGCAACGATGGTGGGAATATATAGGATGACTGTGTAGATTGTTAATGCTCTTTGTGAATGTATGTACTTTTGAAAGTAAGGACCGGCTGATCGTGGAAATGGCGGACGGTAATATAAAAATGAGGAAAGGTCAATAAAATATTTCATATTTCTCTACGATTCCTTTCTTTATTTCTACTGTAACGTTTAAAGTGCACGTACTGCCTCACATCAAACTGACATAGATTTTTTAAACGTTCCATTTTATTGCTCGATAAACGTGCACCGTTTGATTCCTTACTCAAATATCTTGTACCATGGTTTTTTTTGTAAGCCTTAGATGTAGGTCAGGAGGAACTACTCTTGAAAATCGGTCGCAAGGATTCGGTTACCTCCCCTCTCCTTGGCCTAGATTGGACAAAATATTGGCACTCACTACTCCATTTAATAAATTATGGCATCTCGAGTGCCGCACTTACTGGGTAAACACCAACTAAACGCGGTCATCAGTGACTGGCAGTTTGCGACTGACAAGAGTCCCTTGTAGCATGACTGACATGTAGTGATTTACATGATAAAATAGAGTCAGTGATACAATGAAGACAGAGTAGACTGACGTAACATCTAGTGACTAACAAAGAGTCGACGCTATTGCCCCACTTTCATCAGCACATCATCTGACATGACGTAGCACAGCATCTGACATGACGTAGCACAGCATCTGACATGACGTAGCACAGCATCTGACATGACGTAGCACAGCATCTGACATGACGTAGCACAGCATCTGACATGACGTAGCACAGCAACTGACATGACGTAGCACAGCATCTGACATGACGTAGCACATCATCTGACATGACGTAGCACAGCAACTGACATGACGTAGCACAGCATCTGACATGACGTAGCACAGCATCTGACATGACGTAGCACAGCATCTGACATGACGTAGCACAGCAACTGACATGACGTAGCACAGCATCTGACATGACATAGCACAGCATCTGACATGACGTAGCACAGCATCTGACATGACGTAGCACAGCAGCTGACATGACGTAGCGAATAAAAGGACTAGCCGTTAAAACAGTGATACTTTTCTTTTAATTGATGTAAATATATTTTGACCTGGCTTAAGTCATCTCATCCCTACCGGGGTCCTATTGCTTTAACAGAAACAATCAGACTCACTAGTCTGTTAGTAAAGAGCGCCCGTGGCACCTCATGAGATCTAAATTATGACTCATCAGGGTTGTTTGAGAACTGGATTAAGGAGAAATATTGGAATTAAGGGAAGGGAGTGACGGAGGGAAAAGATGGAGAGAAAGAGAGATTAAAAGAGAGAGGGAGAGAAAGAGACCGTGAAAGAGATTTGTTGTAGACTATTTTTTTTAAACAGGCAGCTTTCCGTCACACAAGTGTGATGATGGTGTAGACGTCACAGGACGAAATCTCAAGGCCTGGGATATTTTCTTTAGGACTATAAGCTGTTTCCCTAGACAGCAAATCGCCTCTCTCCACGCACCTGGACGACCCAAAGGAACACCATATATGGATGATACAGCTTGGCACCAGTTGCGTCGCAGGAATTTTTCATTGTATTAATGTATCCGCCTAAGGGACTCCATCTCCGGATTTTGATTCAGAGTTTCCTTCTCTTAGATGAGTTGACACCCCTCTCCCCCTAAATCACCACGTGACATATCCAGCCCATTGTCCGCCACAGAGCTCCTCCATATCCCCCCCATCTCTAAAAAGTTAACCCGTTCCCTCCCCATAACTCCACACCCCCCCCCCCCTTCCCCCAAACCCTGCATTATTAAGAGTTGATAAAAAAAATTGAATGAAATTTTCTAGAATGACGATAAAATCAACCATATAGAAAGAATATAACCCGGAACTAGGTACACGTAACCCTATTTTACTTACGTTGAACACGACCCGAATTCAGAACATACAATAGATTCCTTTTACTCGACTAGGAAACCATCCGTCATGAGAATTGAATTAGAAGGTTGTCGGCCCTGACTTTAATGTATTTACTTTGATTGAATTGGATTCCATTTTATAGTGGCAGAATTCATACTAGAAGTAAGTTGAATACAAGAGCAGGGTGCCACCAGAACATGTTGCCACCACTACAGGATGCAACAAGAACAGGGTGACACCAGAGTTATCTGCCACCAGGACAGGGTACCATCAGATGAGGTTGCCACCAGGACAGGTTGCGACCAGAACAGTTTGTCACAAGGACAGGTTGCCACCAGAATAGTTTGCCACCAGAACAGGTTGCCACTAGAACAGGTTGCCACCAAACTAGGGTGTAGCCTTAACCTGCAGAGTCGGAGGAGGTTCATGGAGAAATGTGAAGGAGTTGAGGACGAGACGCCAGACTCACTATGCAATAATAAAACCAGAGGGTTCAGAAATACTAAGGCTGTTCAAGCTAAGAGTCTACTATTGGTGACTGAAGAAGAGTTTATGATTCCCATTCCCAAATTGACCCCTTTCTTTGAGGAGTTATCCCCTTTCTTTGAGGAGTTTTCCCCTTTCTTTGAAAAGTTTTCCCCTTTCTTTGAGGAGTTATCCCTTTCTTTGAGGAGTTTTCCCCTTTCTTTGAAAAGTTTTCCCCTTTCTTTGAGGAGTTATCCCATTTCTTTGAGGAGTTTTCCCCTTTCTTTGAGGTTTTATCCCAAAGTGAGCTTTTAACTGATATACCAAGTCTGCGAAAGTGCCTGAAAGCAACCGATTTTAATCTCAACGACGCCAACCAATGCTCAAGTTTGGACATTCACAGCTCAACGGGACTTCCTAGAATCTCCCTCAATCTTATCATTAAGTTTAAACTATTTCTCAAGATCTCGTTGTCCTTTGCTTTATGTGAGAGGAGCTTTTGAAAACTGAAGCAGATAAAGAACCATGAATACCGATTTTCTATCGAACTGTCCAGGCATTTTGGTCTTGCGATTTTGTCAATCACACGTTCAAAGGGGAAAATGATTGTTGATTGTGTTGAGCTGAGTGACACGCTTGCATCTTTGAAGATCAGGAAAGTTAAGTTTTAAGTGCAAAGTTGAATGTTTCTATACAAAGTAAAACCCCCAAAACCATCGTGAATTTACCGAACCCAAGTGACAACAACCCAAGTGACAACAACCCAAGTGACAACAACCCAAGTGACAACCACCCAAGTGACAACAACCCAAGTGACAACCACCCAAGGGAAAACAACCCAAGTGACAACAACTCAAGTGACAACAACCCAAGTGACAACAACCCAAGTGACAACAACCCAAGTGACAACAACCCAAGTGACAACAACCCAAGTGACAACAACCCAAGTGACAACAACCCAAGTGACAACCACCCACGTGACGCACCTAGGAAATAAGAACATTCAATAAATAAAGTAACTGGAACAAACCAACGGAATCTCAACTGCTCAATTCGTCTTTCTTTTTTTCATTCATTTTTTAAAAACAGTTTGCATCACCATTGAATCCATTTTCTGATGTAAAAAAAATGCATCTATTTTAAACGTTGTCCAGTAGCTGCTTAATATTTCTTTGAATCTAGAGATTTAGGCAATTTATTGAACGCATTTACAATAGTTTTAAAACAACAATAATGGCATAACAGATATCTGATAACTAATCACTAGTTACTAATTAAATTTGTGTCAGTGAGGTGACACCTGTATTTTGATTTAAAAAATCAAATTGTGTCAATGACGTGGGGAATTATTACAAATGTGCTGAAAATGAAAATGTACATTGCCATCAAAAAGAATTGCCATTCATCAAGAAAAGAATCTTATCTTATCTTATCTTATCTTATCTTAATTTGAAGCTCATTCTTATTTCAGCGTAACTATAATTCAAAGCTTATTCAAATTTCAGCGTAGCTTTAATTTTAGCATCACTCTAAATTTAGCATAACTTTAATTTTTAGTGTTGCTCTAATTTTGCAAACTCTAAAGTGACGGCATATCTATTTTTAGCAGCACACTCATTTGAAGGTCGGTCTTATTTTAGCAGCACACTAATTTCCCCGTTAAGTCATCGCTCCAGTGAATTAGTCACTGTGAGTTCGCTCTAGAACCTGGAGGCCACGCCTCACACACTTTGGTTGATGGGAAGTTTTTGACGGACGTGACCAACATCTCCAGCCTCTGGGTGGTACCAGCAGGTTGGGAGGGGTAGGGGGCGCGTGCGAGTACTCTCCAACCGTCTAACCGAATGAACTCGTTCTATTTTTAGCTTAAGGCCTCATGAGCTGCGTTTGGGCTGGTGTCACATGCGACTGTGCCTTTACTCAGAAGTTGCCAGAGTAGCTTTCAACCGCACCATCACGTAACTTGCAGTCAAAACATCACTAATTGTTTGCTCTTGAACGTTTAAAATTTGACCTGCAACAGCTCCCTTCATCCCCCCCCCCAAGTCCACTAGTTTTGTTTTCTTTCTCAAACACACACACACACACAAACACACACTCACTCACGCGCATGCGCATTAAAAACATTTTGCTTTTGCAACGTTTGATAGCCGCCATGTTCATTCGAGTGTTTTTAAGGCCCAGTTCACACGGTCAAATTCACTTTTTTCAAATTTATGACTCAAGCATAAATATAAAACATTTGAACCACGTGACCACTTGGTTCTGGCGACTGACGTCATCATCAGGTGTTCATACTCAGATGAAACTAGAGCTAAATAGTATAAATAAAGATTGTTACTATTCTGTATGATTGTCAGAGGCGTAACTGGATTTTTGACGCCCTTGGCTAATTTATTTTTGGCGCCCTTGACAATTAAATAAAAATTTAAAAAAATTAGAGATTTAGCCGCGCCCTTTTGAACTGGCGCAGGCCGGTGCCCTTGGCAACTGCCCCAATGCCAAGCCGTTGTTACGCCACTGATGATTGTCTTTAAGCACACCAGCCTACTCTCCTAAAAAAAATAGTATTATTTATTAATGCAAATGAATTCATTTAGTTATAGTTTTCCACAGCCGCCATTATTTTATCAATTCCGTTTTATTTGATTTAAGGTCTGTACATCTTAAAATAAAAAAAAATCTAATTTGATAACTTCATAATTGAATCTCCTGTACCAAAACAATACATATCTTCATACAATATTGTAATGTAAGAGTTTGCTGAAGTAAGACCTTTTAGGGTCATCTTTTGTCTCATCAACAAATAATATGTGTCTTACGTATTGCTGTTTGTCTGACAAAAGTCGAATGTCAGCTTTTGTCCTGCCTAGCCAATGTTTAACAGTCATTCAGTGGCGTAGCAAGGGTGGGGGGGGGGGTTGCGGAGGACGGTACGTTTTTTCCTTCTATTGCGGGCCGGCATTGGTGGTCGCCTGGAGAGTATTTTCATGGAAGGGGCGGCAGAAAGCTTGAACAGCCCACTCCATCCCGGGAGGCGGCACCAGCCTTGCCTACTCTACTGCCATCCTTAAACGTATTGCTTATTCACACACTGTCTTAATCCTTCCAATCGCTGTCCGCCCTCCACTCCTATGTTGTCTCAATCCTTCACATCGCTGTCCTCCCTCCACTCCTATGTTGTCTCAATCCTTCCCATCGCTGTCCGCCCTCCACTCCTATGTTGTCTCAATCATTCACATCGCTGTATGCCCTCAACTCCTATGTTGTCTCAGTCCTTGACATCGCTGTCCGCCCTCCACTCCTATGTTGTCTCAGTCCTTGACATCGCTGTCCGCCCTCCACTCCTATGTTGTCTCAGTCCTTTACATCGCTGTCTGTCCTCCACTCCTATGTTGTCTCAATCCTTCACATCGCTGTCCGCCCTCCACTCCTATGTTGTCTCAATCCTTTACATCGCTGTCCGCCCTCATCTCCTATGTTTTCAATCACAATTTTTTTATAGTATGCCTAACTGCTGCGTGTAATTTCTGGTTTCCTGATATCTGATCTTTAGAGTTGTTGAATGTCAAATGGACGACCAACAATCCGTGGAACATGTTGCCAATAAGGGAAAACATTATTTGTTTTTGTGACACATTTCTATTGCTGTCCTAACTGATACTACGTTGCAGTTTTTTTTTTTTAAATATTGTTTTTAGTGTGGTTTGTTCGCCGAAGAAGGCTTCTTGCCGACACGTTCATTGATTTGTAGCGTCATTTGTTTTCAGGTTTTCCCATACTTTTGTTTCACACAGAAGAATATTCAGTACTAGGCACTGTCCTTGAGGCTCAGGGGCATAAAACCAACGAGTCTGCCCTAGACACCCCTTGTAATTATGCACGCAAATGTCGTTAATATAACATTTAATCGGTTACAATTGACCTATTCGACTACTTACGAAACGGTTCATCAATCCAAATTACATTTGTGTTTATGATTACTTTGTTTCAAACCAGCAGTTCTGCAATTCTGATGTGTTGTCAAAATCAAATCTATATATATAAAAATGAATGTATGTCTGTATGTATGTATGTCTATATGTCTGTTTGTCTCATATGCGCTCCCACACCATTCATGCGATTGCAACAAAACCTTGGTGAGTTGTTGGCCACCTACCTGGGCATTTAACTGCGTCATTAAAAAACTTTTCAATTATTTGGTTTTCGGCGGTTGGCCCTTCATTCGTTTTTTTTTCTTATACGAGCTTTGTAAAAAATATTTCCGTCTGCGCTCCTACACCATTCGTTCTGAATGCGCTAAATCTTTGGTAAAATGTTGCAAGCACGCCCACAAAGGTTTGGAAATAATTATAACCGTTTTAAAATATTCCGTTTTGATCCTGGGGCCCCATGTTCGTTTTTTCTTATATGAGCTATATAAATATAGTTTCAAACCGTATGCGCTCCTACACCATTCATGCGATTGCGACAAAACATTGAAGAGTTGTATTACATAAGCTCGCGCAATTTACTGGGTCATTATAACACTTTTAAAATATTTCGTTTTGGCCGTTGGCCCCAAAATCGTTTTTTTTTTCTTATATGAGCTTTGTAAACAATAGGTTTTGTCTGCGCTCCTACACCATTTATTCGAATACGCTAAAACTTTGACGAGATGTTGCGAGCATGCCCACAAAGGTTTCTAAATTATTACAACCATTTTAAAATATTCCGTTTTGAGCCAGGGGCCCCATGTTCTATTTTTCTTATAGGAGCTGTGTACAAAATAATTTCGGTATGCGCTCCTATACCATTCATCTGAATGCGATAAAACTTTAGTTAGATGTTTCTCCCACGCCCGCAAAGCTTTTCCAATTATTGCAACCGTTTAAAATATTCTGTTTTGAGCCAGGGGCCCCATGTTCTATTTTTCCAATATGAGCTATATAAATATAATTTCAAACCGTATGCGCTCCTACACCATTCATGCGATTGCAACAAAACTTTGTTGAAAGGTTGTCCATAAGGTCGCGCATGTTAATGAGTAATTAAAATACTTTTAAAATATTGCGTTTTCAGCCGTTGGTCCCAAATTCTTTTTTTTCTTATACGAGCTTTGTACAAAATAATTTCTGTATGCGCTCCTATATCATTTATCTGAATGCGATAAAACTTTAGTAAAATGTTTTACCCACGTCCGCAAAGCTTTTCAAATTATTAAAACCGTTTAAAATATTCTGTTTTGTGCCAGGGGCCCTATGTTCTATTTTTCCTATATGAGCTATACAAATAAAATTTCAAACAGAGCTAATGTGTGGATGGATAGATTTTTAATCAAATACAAATAGCGACATTAAATTGTGTGTGTCACATAATAATTAGGTTTCTGAAGTAGTTACAACACTTTTAAAATAATCCGTTTTTGGCCGTTGGCCCCAAAATCGTTATTTTTCTTATATGAGCTTTGTAAAAAATAATATCCGTATGCACTCCTATACCATTTATCTGAATGCGATACAACTTCAGTAATATGTTTCTCTTTTTTTAATTTTGTGATATAATAAGTAGGTTTCTGAAGTAATACAACAATTCTACAATATTCCGTTTGTGGCCGGGGGCCTTAATTCGTTTTCCACCCTTATATTATCTATATAATTATCGTAGGCATTCCTATACCATTCATCCGATTGCGATAAAACTTTGGTGAATTGATATGCGCGCTCCCGCAAATGTTTCTAAATCAGAACATTTTACAATGTTTCGCATGGGCCGATGTCCTTAAATTCGTTTTGTTTTCTTTAACAAACTTTATCAAAATAATTTCAATCGGATCTATCAACTCAACCGCCCTTGAACAAATGCCAACAGACATCAATTTGTAGCAATGGCAGAGAAAACATGTTTTTGGATGTTTAGTGTAGAGAGTATTTTTGTTGTTTTTATAAATAAGCTTGAATTTTGTGACGTATTTTAGAATCGGATATAGCTTTGTAAATGTGTTGTGATTTTGAATAGCAATGATGTAGTAATACATCTATTATATAAGAATGATCTATGCTGACCTTAACTCCAAAGAACCGATACGATTTAAATACGTTCCCATTTTTTAAAACAATCATAGTTTTCTTCTATTATTTTAAGGAACTCGAACCAATGGTAATGCGAAAAATATATTGTATATTCGCTTTAATTTTAATAAAATTTTTAAGTATTAATAATATAAATTACAAATAAATTTGGAGTAACAACTAAGGAACTATTTTAAACATTTTATATGTGGTTGAAAGTTATGCAAATTAATAAAACAAATTATGATCAAAGAATTACACTGTAATCACATTTATCGGGGAAACCAAAACATCTGTTGATTTTAGTGCATTTTTTAAGTACGTTCCAAATATTGCGTAATAAAAGTAAAACTAATTTGTTATAAATAATAACGCAAATGACGTCAGAACTCAAATTGTCTATTTATTCAATGCAAAAATTTATCTGATTTAATAACCACGCCTAATAAAATTGATAATGTATTTCCCCCTTCCTAAAAGTAAAATTAATAAATATAATAGATTGCTTTTTAAATTGCTACAATTTAAAAAATGAAATACAATTTTTGCTTTTTATTTTTAACGTTTAATAAATTTTTACTTTTATTCTTTCCAAAAATATACATTTATGAAATTTATAAATTAGTAAAAAAAAAACACACAAAAAACTAACCTTTAAATATACTTTTAATACGAAAGTGCCATTTAATGCAATCAGTGCAGCGAAACTACATATCCAAATAGCATCCAAATGCACTTATCACTCATTTAAATAAGAACAAAGCATTTGAAATACAAAAAAAATGTTTTTGCGTAAGTAAGTGGATTACAATCCCGTGGATGATTTTATTAATTTCTTTAAAACTCTGTTTGGTGGGAGGGGGAAGTTGTAATTCAATAGTTTAATTTTGCACATGGCAGCACACTATACGTCTCAAAATGAATTTGACAAATAATTTGCCTTCTTAGGTACATATACATGGGAGTTAGGAAATAGGGTGTGTACAATTTTATATCTTTAAATCCAATGATATTACTGTTGTGAAAAATAGATGCTATATTCTCATTTTACGAATTAAGAAAATCAAGACGTTAACACAACGTAAGTACATTTACAAAAGTATATCCATGAATATCAAAACCCATTCATTTTACAAAGAATTACCAGTTTTGGACCGGGACCCTATAGTAGTTTTTCTTTCTAATATGAGCTATTTAAATATAATTTCCGTATGAGTTCCTATACTATTCATCTGAATGCGATAAACTTTCAGTGAGTTGTTGTGTGCAGGCCCGCATTAGGTTTCTAAAGAAGTGCAAATATTTTACAATATTCCGCTTTGGGCCGGGGGCCTTAAATTCATTTTTTTTTCTTATATGAGCTATGTAAATATAACGTCAAGCAGAGCTATTGCATAAGTGGGTGGAATTACATTAAATATAAACTGTGACATTTCATTTTGTATATGTGACTTAATAAATAGGTTTCTGATTTAGTACAAATATTTCACAATATTACTTTTGGGGCCGGGGGCCCAAAATTTGTTTATATGTAATAAATGAGCCATATAAATATAATTTCAAACATAGCTATTGCATGGGGGGATCAATCGCTATAAGTTTTGCGACTAAATTTGGAAAATCCATGCTTCCCACACGGACAGCTGCGTGTGGTCTGCTGACACTTCTTAAAACCTTCTAATTAATTCGAATATGCACCAGACGGTTAAAAAAAGGTGGTTATTAGAAGAACTTACAAAAAAATTATTAAAACACAGACACTTTATTTCGATGAGTGGCATTGCAATGCATGCCGGGTACTCGCTAGTTTAAAATAAGTTCAAGCTACAACATTTCTATCATGACACCCAACATTCTAAATCTAACCAAGATAGTTACTTAATACGGGGTTTTCTTCAAATTACTTATTCGTAAAAAACATGTGTGTGTGTGTTTATAACAAAATAATTTCAAGAACCAAATGAAAGTTATTTTCCATTCTATTAAAAACGAAAGTTTCATAATGTTTAAGCCTAAGAATAGTGTTGGCGAGGATACTCTTGTGACTGTTTAAGGACCACTGGTGAATAAATTTCACGAAAGAAGCTTTTTAAAAAAAGTGAAAATTATTATCAAGACTTTCAATCATTTTGTTTCATTTTTTAAAATGAATTTTCTTCGTCACCAGGCTAACTCCAGGCCAACTCCTGGCCAACTCCAGCCCAACTCCCGGACAACTCCAGGCCAAATCATGATCAACTCTTAGCCAACTCCTGCCCAACTCCCGGACAACTCCAGGCTAACTCCTGACGAACTCCAGGCCAACTCCTGGCCAACTCCAGCCCAACTCCCGGACAACTCCAGGCCAACTCCAGGCCAACTCCTGGCCAACTCCAGCCCAACTCCCGGACAACTCCAGGCCAATTCATGATCAACTCTTAGCCAGCTCCTGGCCAACTCCTGACCAACTCCAGGCCAACTCCAGGCCAACTCCTGGCCAACTGCTGGTCAACTCCAGGCCAACTACTGGCCAACTACTGGCCAACTCCTGGCCAACTCCAGGCCAACTCCTGGTGGTTGCTTGATTAAGATATTGTATTATTTGATGTGTATCTCATTAACTCCTTCACTGATAGCTCCACAAATTGATGCCAATCTCGGTTAATAAACAAAAGAATTATTCAGAACATTCCGCTCTGCCATTTGCTAGCACTCACCACTAGAACGTGTCAGGGGCGTGCCCTCAAAAGAGCCTGGCGTCAAAGGAGGATCAACGAGCGTTTATCAAAACGAAGTGACATTTTGATAACGATCAGTCAACGTAGCGATTCGTCGGTTACTGTATGCCATGGGATGACATTAGATGACGATGACATTAGATGACATTGCGTGGAGGCTCGCAAATCAGTGAACTTCAACGTACACTGTTTGTGGCGGGGGGGGGGGGGGGGCTGGCTGGATGGCTGGGGGAAGGTATCGCATTTTAGTGTGGTCAGGGTGACACCACATTTGGTGTTATAAAGAAGTTTAAGGGGAGGGGTGTTTGCAGGCATGATATTGAATGAGTCAAGCAGTAGTGAAATACCAGGCGGTCGGGGTGACGGTTGGAAGAGCTCAAAGCAAGATTTATTGTGACATTTAAATAATATTGTCTGCTTTCGCCCACAATTTGTCACAAGCTGCAACAATAGCAGCGCAATAGATCTACATCAAAATAGATCTACAACAAAATAGATCTACACCAAAATAGATCTACAAAAAAATAGATCTACAACAAGATAGATCTACAACAAAATAGATCAACGACAAAATAGATCTACAAAAAAATAGATCTACAACAAAATAGATCTACAACAAAATAGATCTACGACAAAATAGATCTACAACAAAATAGATCTACAACAAAATAGATCTACAACAAAATAGATCTACAACAAAAAAGATCTACAACTAAATAGATCTACAACAAAATAGATCTACAACAAAATAGATCTACAACAAAATAGATCTACGACAAAATAGATCTACAACAAAATAGATCTACAACAAAATAGATCTACAACAAAATAGATCTACAAAAAAATAGATCTACAACAAAATAGATCTACAACAAAATAGATCTACAACAAAATAGATCTACAACAAAATAGATCTACAACAAAATAGATCTACAACAAAATAGATCTACAACAAAATAGATCGACATCAAAGTTAATGCTGTGATAAAAGAAGAGCCAACGTATGGTTACACTAATAAAGCGAAATAAATGCAATAAAATTGCATTAAAAAGTGGACAATAAAGTAACCTTAAAATTATAGCTAGGAAAGGGCATCAAATTATAGCTAAGAATGGGCATCAAATTATAGCTAAGAATGGGCATCAAATTATAGCTAAGAATGGGCATCAAATTATAGCTAAGAATGGGCATCAAATTATAGCTAAGAATGGGCATCAAATTACAGCAAGGAATGGGCAACAAATTATAGCAGGGAATGGGCATCAAATTATAGCTATCAATGGGCATCAACTTATAAGCTAAGAATGGGCATCAAATTATAGCTAAGAATGGGCATCAAATTATAGCTAAGAATGGGCATCAAATTATAGCAAAGAATGGGCATCAAATTATAGCTAAGAATGGGCATCAAATTATAGCTAAGAATGGGCATTAAATTATAGCTAAGAATGGGCATCAAATTATAGCTAAGAATGGGCATCAAATTATAGCTAAGAATGGGCATCAAATTATAGCTAAGAATGGGCATCAAATTATAGCTAAGAATGGGCATCAAATTATAGCTAAGAATGGGCATCAAATTACAGCTAAGAATGGGCATCAAATTATAGCTAGAATGGGCATCAAATTATATCTAAGAATGGGCATCAAATTATAGCTAAGAATGGGCATCAAATTACAGCAAGGAATGGGCAACAAATTATAGCAGGGAATGGGCATCAAATTATAGCTAAGAATGGGCATCAAATTATAGCTAAGAATGGGCATCAAATTATAGCTAAGAATGGGCATCAAATTATAGCTAAGAATGGGCATCAAATTACAGCAAGGAATGGGCAACAAATTATAGCAGGGAATGGGCATCAAATTATAGCTAAGAATGGGCATCAAATTATAGCTAAGAATGGGCATCAAATTAAAGCTAAGAATGGGCATCAAATTATAGCTAAGAATGGGCATCAAATTATAGCTAAGAATGGGCATCAAATTATAGCTAAGAATGGGCATCAAATTATAGCTAAGAATGGGTATCAAATTATAGCTAAGAATGGGCATCAAATTATAGCTAAGAATGGGCATCAAATTATAGCTAAGAATGGGCATCAAATTATAGCTAAGAATGGGCATCAAATTATAGCTAAGAATGGGCATCAAATTATAGCTAAGAATGGGCATCAAATTATAGCTAAGAATGGGCATCAAATTATAGCTAAGAATGGGCATCAAATTACAGCAAGGAATGGGCAACAAATTATAGCAGGGAATGGGCATCAAATTATAGCTATCAATGGGCATCAACTTATAAGCTAAGAATGGGCATCAAATTATAGCAAGAAAGTTGCATCAAAGACTGCAAATAAAGGATACCAATGGTATTGCAATAAAGGACAATGCGCTAGTAGGTAACAAATGGACATATCACAAAGATGTTCATAAGTTGGTACAATTAACGGTCTACAAAGAACAACCTTAAAGTTAACTATAAAGTTAACACCAAAACTCGATCGCGTCACATAATTTCAAACAAAAGCACTATCACCTAACACAGTGGTTCTCAACCTTCCTAATGCCGCGACCCTTCAAACAGTTCCTCGTGTTGTGGCGACCCCCAGCCATAAAATTATTTTTGTTTCTACTTCAGAACTCTAGAGTATATGTGTTTTCAAATGGTCTTAGGCGACCCCTGGGAGAGGGTCGCGCGACCCCCAAAGGGGTCGCGACCCACAGGTTGAGAACCGCTGACCTAACAAATGATATCACCTTTACAATGACATCATCATGTAAACAGCATAGCTGTCAATGGTTTCGGTGTACAATAATAAATATATATATATATATAACAGTCATAAAAATGCTGAAACCATAACGAATTATTGTATCAGGTTGTAAACACCGCAGATAACCAGTATATGTTATATACGCATAATAGATCAGGAGTGGCCATCCCCAAAAAGGCTGCACGGGCCACTTTCAAGTCGAGCGAACAGTTAGCTGGCCACACGTCGTTACAGCTAATATAAAATGCGAACGCCACCTAAATGCTGCGTATATCATTGATCATCTATTCTTAATGCACATGATGAAATTCTAAATAGCAAAACAGAATAAAACTAGAACTAGAGTAATGGCATTTTTTCTAAATCTCTTGTCTCATTAAATTTTTTTTTTTTTTTAAATCGATTACTTTGTCAATGGAATAAAGAGTTTAAAGTCGATTACGCTGTCAATTGAAAGAAGAATTTAAAATCGATTACTTTGTCAGTTGAATGAAGGATATATATTTTCTATTGTTATGAATCAGGCGTTACCCGGTCGCAATATTTGTCATGGTGGGCCGCATATGATCACGTCACACCACTACTTCATTCACTTCATTGGCTCCTTGTACAAGCACGGATTGACTATAAACTCTCTGTTCTCTGCAACAACTTTTTCTCGGATTCCTGCCCTTCCTATCTAACCGAACTTCTCTCTGTCTTCGCTCCTCCGCAGACGGACGTATTCTTTCTGTTCCCAAGACTCGCACAAAAACATACGGTGAACGATCTTTCTCTTTCTGTGCCCCCAAACAATGGAATTCTCTTCCACTACACATCAGAAATATATCAACCATCACAGCTTTCAAAACTGCACTCAAAACACATCTCTTTAAACTCTACTATCCTGACTGATTCCCCCTCTGACCGTTAAACGATGCTGCTGTGTGCCGTCCATGGCTTCACATGTAAATTGTTATGGAATGGTTGGGCGAATACACATTTGTTTTGTTTTTTAATATATGTAAATTAATTTTTAAGTTCATGAATAATTTTGTTAAATTGTATGTACAGCGTGGTGAGCCCAGCGCTGGGCCGGGGTACCACGCTATAGAAAACTAATAATAATAATAATAATATGCCCCGCGCGCTGTACGTTGGCCACCCTTTTATAGATATAGGAGCCATAATGATCAATAAATTTATCGTGGGCCCTTAATATATAGAAGAAGATATGCATCCTTTGCAGCTATATGCACACCAAAGCCAACAATTATACCATGGAATAAAAATCACTCTTAATCATTTCATCAATGTGTAAATAGGAAACATAAAAATTGTATCCAGCTATAAACGACATAGCTAGCAAGTGTATTAAGGTCAAGAACATATATCCAGTGGCGGAAGATGGAAAGGTGGAGTCGGAACGGGTGCTCCAGAGCAGTCGGCATTTTTTCAGTCCTTCAAAATAACTGTAGAGTTGGGGTTTTTTTATTTCGTGGAAGAGGGGTGGCAAAACTTCTTGGCCTGCCCCCTCCCCCCCCCCCCCCGTTAGCCCTACATGTATCTGAAAACTATTTGATTTCTCTTATTTTATATATTATATAGATGTAAACAGACGGAATCTAATCTTACAATGAGAGCGAGGTTTTCCTCTCACAGAACCCAGAAAATTTCTCTAGCAACCAGAAATCATCAACATCAGATACAAACACACACCCCCCCCCCAAACACACACACACACACACATGTACTCCGGCGCTAATCGTAAGTATCGAAATAGATCAGAGGTGACCCTTGTATACGGCAACCAGACGTGTCACACAAATAGATTCTCAGTGATACTGTCACGACCAACAAGTAACAATAAATGACTTTTAAAAAATGCGGTTTTTAAGGTAGGCAGATCAGACCAAACAACCTCAGACCATAAAACTCATATAATTATTTCTCACCAACTCAGCTCCCCGTGTTTCCAGACCAGTGGCGTAGTGAGGGGGGCAAGGGGGCATCATGCCCCGGGCGCTACTCACAAAGGGCCCCCAATGGTATATTTTACTATAATATTGTATGGTTTTCGAATAGGGGGGGGGGCGCTAAAAAGGTATTGGGGGGCGCTAAAAGGGTATTGTGCCCCGGGCGCGAGTTAAGCTCGCTACGCCACTGTTCCAGACCCGACCATACAACCCACATTTCCCACGGTCCGCCGTAGCCCACGTCGAACCCAAACACGTAACCCAGATCTAAAAACGAAAAAAAAAAATCAATTCTTAGATATCTATATTTATCCCCCACATGTATTATCAGCCAAGTTAAGGATGTCCTAAATTTAACCTCTTGTGCCCTCAAAGGACAAAGGGCCTCGTGACTTCCATCCCTAAATACCTCACACCAGGGCCTCTCATCATTGAAGATTAAAGTACACATTTCATAACATCAAATCGTCTTCGACACCGTATTACGTAATCACATCCCGGACTTTTTTTTTTTTTCCACATTTTTTTTTTAAAAAAATCCGCATTCAGGCCAAGCCGTGAACAGCCTTCTGCCTTCCTCCACTGTTCAACTGCTCTGAGCTTAAAATAAACGCGACGTCTTATATACCTTTCACCAGTTTACCGTAAACGTCCTTAAAAACTGATCTCCAGTAATTATGTATTTTAAATGGTAAAGGATTGGTTTGATATTTATGGCTTTGGGTCATAGGGTACCAATCGGTCCATCTGCTTATACAATAATTCCGTTTTCTTTCCTATTCGATTAAATGTATACAGTGAAATGTACTTTTAGTATTTTCATAAATTGCTTGATTTATTTATTTATTTTTTCATTAAACATGACAAAACGAATTAATTTGAAAATATGTATTGTGTCTGTGTCTAAACTTTCGTTAAAATAGTCATTGCTAACGAAGTGGACTGAAAGAGATGACCCCGGCATCTAAAGGAATTCATTTGGCCTTACAGTGGAATGAGACATTTGGCAGGACAGTGACATGAGACATTTGGCCATACAGTGACATGAGACATTTGACCATACAGTGGCATGAGACATTTGGCCATACAGTGGCATGAGACATTTGGCCACACAGTGACATGAGACATTTGGCCACACAGTGGCATGAGACATTTTACCGTACTGCGACCCAATCATATTTACGGTAACACGGCCGACCAGCTTATCCTTCCTCGTTTAGACTCAGATAAAAATTTGGATGGGGGGGGGGGGGAGGGGGGACATGTGTGGGCTTGCAGTGGTTGCCCTTTCTACGCACACTTGTAGTTGTTACCCTTTCTACGCACCAATTAAAATTCCCTTAACTGTAACACGTTATGCAAGTAATAGGTCCCTAACAATATTCGGCTTCGGATATTTGCTAATTCCGCTTTAATGAGGATGCGTGAAACTATATATATATATATATATATATATATATATATATTTATTTATTGAGTAGGTCAAAGTTTGAGTTCGGAGGTCAGATTTTGTTAACCTCAATGTTTTCTGTCAGCCTTTTAAACCACTTGACTTATTGTGATGGTGCAGGGCATCGTAAATCATTTGGATCTTAAATCTACTTCCTCTGTCGCTCTCTCTATCTCTCTCTCTCTCGCTCTATCCCTCTTTCTCTATATGTCTCCCTCTCTCTGTATCTCTCTGTCTCCCACTCTCACTCTCAAACATACACTCTTTCTTTCTCTCTCACTCTTCCTCTCTCTCTCTGTCTCTCTCTCCCAGTGTTCATCTTGTTCCATGTTATCATTGCTTTAAGTAAATTTATGAACATTTATCTATAGATAACAAAGTTTTAACAAATTTAATCATAAAAGATGCCCGAAAAGATGCCCGTAAAGATGCCCGTAAAGATGCCCGTAATGATGCCCGTAAAGATGTCTTTATTGAGATAAAATTATTCAGATGTAAACATTTTATCTGATAAATTTTGTTTGCTTCATTTGAAAACCCCGATTGATGTCACACCGCTAACACCCACACACCCCATGCTTTATAAAAGTAACAATTTTTTTTTTTTTTTTTTTTTTTAAACATTTCAATAAAAAAATTCTCATTTTAACACACACACGATGACTTGCAAGGAGAGTTGTAGAATTTAGCAAATAAACCTGTAACGTATTCCAAGAAGAAAATGTTAATAAAGAATTTTTTTAAAAAATTGTTCAACAATAGTATATCATAACTGAAAGTCCATGGCTAGAAACACAGATTGTCAGTGAATATCATGTCATGGACCATGCTGGAAACACAGAATGTCAAAGAATATCATGTCATGGACCATACTGGAAACACAGAATGTCAAAAAATATCATGTCATGGACCGTGCTAGAAACACAGAATGTCAAAGAATATCATGTCATGGACCGTGCTGGAAACACAGAATGTCAAAGAATATCATGTCATGGACCGTGCTGGTAACACATAATGTCAAAGAATATCATGTCATGGACCATGCTGGAAACACAGATTGTCAGTGAATATTATGGCATAGACCCTGCTGGAAACACAGATTGTCAGTGAATGTCATGTCATAGACCCTGCTGGAAACACAGAATGTCAGTGAATATCATGTCATAGACCATGCTGGAAACACAGAATGTCAAAAAATATCATGTCATGGACCGTGCTGGAAACACAGAATGTCAAAGAATATCATGTCATGGACCGTGCTGGAAACACAGATTGTCAGTGAATATCATGTCATAGATCATGCTGGAAACACAGATTGTCAGTGAATATCATGTCATAGACCCTGCTGGAAATACAGATTGTCAGTGAATATCATGTCATAGACCCTGCTGGAAACACAGATTGTCAGTGAATATCATGTCATAGACCATGCTGGAAACACAGATTGTCAGTGAATATCATGTCATAGACCATGCTGAAAACACAGATTGTCAGTGAATATCATGTCATAGACCATGCTGGAAACACAGAATGTCAAAGAATATCATGTCATAGACCATGCTGGAAACACAGATTGTCAGTGAATATCATGTCATAGACCATGCTGGAAACACAGATTGTCAGTGAATATCATGTCATAGACCATGCTGGAAACACAGATTGTCAGTGAATATCATGTCATAGACCATGCTGGAAACATAGGTCGGGAGACCCTGATTTGGAGGGAAGCTTTGGACGGCACGCATGGTTGCACAATCTGTGGTTTGCACAATCTGTGGTTTGCACAATCTGTGGTTTGCACAATCTGTGGTTTGCACAATCTGTGGTTTGCACAATCTGTGGTTTGCACAATCTGTGGTTTGCACAATCTGTGGTTTGCACAATCTGTGGTTTGCACAATCTGTGGTTTGCACAATCTGTGGTTTGCACAATCTGTGGTTTGTTACTAAGTTTCCTTATTTAAGGTCAACAGATGAAACAATAAAAGTTTCCGAAAAGTGGACATGTCAATTGAGGCAGCGCCGCATGTAGCTTTTTACACCCCGCCCTGGTCCTGGTCCTATTATTTTGAGACAATACCCGGCGAGTCCGATTCCGGATCCGGGTGTGACAAAAAAAAGTAATCATCTCATTATCTAGAACCAGTAGCCATGTATAGAACCAGTAGCCATGTATAGAACCAGTAGCCATGTATAGAACCAGTAGCCATTTATACAACCAGTAGCCATGTATACAACCAGTAGCGATGTATACAACCAGCAGCCATGTATAGAACCAGTAGCCATGTAATGTATAGAACCAGTAGCCATGTATAGAACCAGTAGCCATGTATAGAACCAGTAGCCATGTATAGAACCAGTAGCCATGTATAGAACCAGTAGCCATGTATAGAACCATTAGCCATGTATAGAACCAGTAGCCATGTATACAACCAGTAGCGAGCATGGGGGCATCAGATTGGAAGGCATCAAAAAACTAATAGCTTGATAATACAATCCTAACCTGGACAAGAATTATATCTTAAGAATGATAAGCAGGTGTTGAAAAGGAGGAGAAGGGGGCGCACTTTTTTGTAGATAAAAAGGTGTCGGTATTGTAATTAGATTGGTGGTGGAGGGAAGCAGAAATTAGGGCTAAGAAGGATACTGTAGAGGGGGCTCTGTTAGTCTGTCCCCTCACAATTTAAGGCCAATTCACTCACCTGGTTATGGTTTTGCGTGGATGCTGCCAACATTTACATTTAAGGAAGGAAGGAAAAAACCTCTAAGAAAATAGCTGTAGTGAAGTCCCTCTCACCCCTAGCCTGGGACATTGGCCATCAACAAATCACCAGGCACATTGGCCATCAACAAGTCGCCTGGGACATTGGCCATCAACAAATCGCCTGGGACATCGGCCATCAACAAATCGTCTGGGATATTGGCCATCAAAAAATCGTCTGGGATATTGGCCATCAACTAATCGTCTGGGATATTGGCCATCAACAAATTGTCTGTGACATCGGCCATCAACAAATCGTTTGGGACATCGGCCATCAACTAATCGTCTGGGATATTGGCCATCAGGGTAGGGATCATGATTACAAGTTGCCGTTAAGGGATATGAGGCGATAGGCTGTGGTGGAAGCCTATGGTCGATGATTCTAAATATGCAGCCCTGAGAAAGCTGCTCCTAGGTAACCGTTTCGTCCCAGCTACTTCGCGAGTTAGTTGCGAGGTGGAAACCCACTGTAGAATCCCTCTTAGAGGGCGTCCGATGCTTCCCCGGGACGGGTGGGGGGAGATATTAGGACGTTAATTTACCGTCCCGGCCCCTAGGAGAGTGGACTGCGGACGCTTGAAACACAGCGTCTTCGGTCGACCAGATGTCTCCGGGCGGGGGGGGCCTCCATCAGCGAACTCGATCGAGCAGTTGCTGGTGGGGGCGTCCAACGCCCGGGGAGGTTTCTGACGTCTTCACGCACGGCCCGGCGCCGGGGACACCCGGCGGCTGGCAGGTGTGGGTGGACGCCAGGGAGGACATTAGGAGCACTAGCTCGACGGCCCGCTGACGCCATTTCCTAATGAGATATTGGCCATCAACAAATTGTCTGTGACATCGGCCATCAACAAATCGTTTGGGACATCGGCCATCAACTAATCGTCTGGGACATTGGCCATCAACAAATCGTCTGGGATATTGGCCATCAACAAATTGTCTGTGGCATCGGCCATCAACAAATCGTCTGGGACATTGGCCATCAACAAATCGTCTGGGATATTGGCCATCAACAAATCGTCTGTGACATTGGCCATTAACAAATCGTTTGGGACATCGGCCATCAACTAATCGTCTGGGACATTGGCCATCAACAAATCGTCTGGGATATTGGCCATCAAAAAATTGTCTGTGGCATCAGCCATCAACAAATCGTCTGGGACATTGGCCATCAACAAATCGTCTGTGACATTGGCCATCAACAAATCGTCTGTGACATTGGCCATTAACAAAAGGTGGATCTCTTTATTCTTTTTACACTACGGTGTCTTCAAGTGTGGCATCTGTCAGTCTGGTTTCTGTCACTGAGGTGTCTATCAGTGTTGTATCTGTCAGTGTGGTGTCTGTCAGTGTTGTATCTGTCAGTGTGGTTACTTTAATATCTGTAACTTTTTTAAAAACTGTTTTCTATTCCTTATTGTTTCTTCTTTCATCCTGTCTCCTGAAGAAGGCTCTTGGCCGAAACTTTATCGTTTTATTGTCCTGTCTTTCCATTCCAACCTTCAACATACACTGTCCCACTATTCCAGTGGTTCTCAACCTTCCTAATCCCGCGACCCTTTAATACAGTTTCTCATGTTTTGGCGACCCCCAGACACAAAATTATTTTAGTTACTTCTTCATAACTGTAGGGCATTTGTGTTTTTAGATGGTCTTAGGCGACCCCTGGGAAAGGGTCGTGCGACCCACAGGTTGAGAACCGCTGCACTATTCCCTTCACATAACGTGAACGCAGTCCTTGTTTTATTAACTTATTTAACAGCATCAGTGGCTTAGTGATGGGGGGCAAGGGGGGCATCATGCCCGGGCGCTACTCACAATGGGGCGCCAAATGGTATATTTTACTATAATATTGTATGGTTTTCGAATAGGGGGGCGTTAAAAAGGTATTGGGGGGCGCTAAAAAGGTGTTGTGCCCCGGGCGCGAGTTAAGCTCGCTACGCCACTGAACAGCATCAACAAAAAAATAAAATTATCTTATCTATATGAGGTTATTACTTTCTTATCTATATGAGGTTATTACTTTCTGAAACATATTTCATAATCGTATTTGCCATAATTTAACGAAGTGGCTATTGGTACACGGGTACCATAATTGAGAGGTTGGGATTAAAAAACGATTTAAAATATTTTTGTTGGGTTTGTAAGACAAAATGAGGTATCAAATGAAAGATAATTGAATGTACTATACGTTTGAAATCTAAATTCTTCATTTTAACTAAAATAAACTACTACAAATGACATCCGAATAGCATTGAGTCTAAAGTGTCGCGGGTCCGAAAGGGGGCGCTGCGTGTCCGGGTCCATTTTGACTAATGCTATTGGGATGTCATTTGTGGCAGTTTATTTTAGTTAAAATAAAGAATTAAGTTTACAAACGTATAGTCCATTCAATTATCTTTCATTCGATACCAAATTTTGTCTTACAAACCCAACAAAAATATTTTAAATCGTTTTTTTAATCCCAACCTCTCAATTCTGGTACCCGTGTACCAATAGGTGCAGCCTAATTTGAACACACATCGTGTCTCTTGAAACAACGATGCGCGAACCTTCGCTCCGTCGGGTAAATAAAATACTTGGCAAGCTCCGTGAACAATCTGTACCGTAATGTCACTGTTAGATCTTTATTTATTATCGCTATGTTATGTGTTATTATTATTTAAAATCCTGACGAATCTCTTCAAACAATGTCAATTCTATTAATAGTTTCTATTACGTTGTCCTGCTACCCGTACACAAAATGGATGTCTTTTCAAAAACACAGACGTGACGTCTTTTATGTGTACTCTAGTCATAGAAGTCCCGCTGGTCTACGGTACATAAATACAACACAGACATACACACATGCATGCGTAAAATATTATGGTAATCTTTGCACTTTGACGTCGCTGTGACTGCCATCCTTGATCAAGTGTGGTGCTTGCTACTGTTGTCGACACAGTCGAATTCTTGGCCCGGGGCATTTTGTGTTCGGACTTTTTAAAAAAAATTTAGAAAAAAAAGGTTGGGGTAGGGTAGAGGGGGGTTGAGGAGGAAAGCGGGGGTGTGGGGTGGGGGTTATAAAATTAGGCTGGCAATAATTAGAAGGTGCATGAAGCAGACGGTGTTGGGGCATGTTTGTTTTCGGTTTGTTTTTGGTCTGTTTAGCAGTGTTTCCCAATATTTTCTGTGGTCGGCACCTATGAAATGAGTGTTAAATTACATTGCTACCATTTTATTTGACTAGATCTGGCACCCCTACAAATTATTGTTTAACTAGATCTGGCACCCCTACAAATTATTGTTTGACTAGATCTTGCACCCCTACAAATTATTGTTTGACTAGATCTGGCACCCCTACAAATTATTGTTTGACTAGATCTTGCACCCCTACAAATTATTGTTTGACTAGATCTGGCACCCCTACAAATTATTGTTTGACTAGATCTTGCACCCCTACAAATTATTGTTTGACTAGATCTGGCACCCCTACAAATTATTGTTTGACTAGATCTGGCACCCATACACTAGATCGTTAACTAAACTAAGACTACGATGGAGATCAAAGATTACTTATCTAACAATGACAACTGTGTTTGTAAGGTTAGCATTTCTTATATTGTCTTTGTTAGCGTTTGCCTACAATCTGTGTAAATTTCTTACTGCTTCAACCTGGAGGCAGTCTTCCCCTCAGAGGCGTAGCTAAGGGGCACAGAGGAAGGGTGGGGACGGATGACCTTGTTCGCCAGTCCATTCAGGGGCGAAGAAATGGGTTTTGACGACATTTTATGGTGACAACTGTGGGTTTGAGATTTGAAAAGGGACGTAAAAATGAATCTTGTCCTCGGGCGCCAAACACTCTAGTCACGACTCTGCACACCCCCATAATACTTGTAAAAATTATGCAAACATTCATTTCATAACTCAAAAGTCAAAGGATTAGGGTTAGAGTTTAGGAGATAGGGTTAGGGTTACAGTTTTGTTTACGTTTAGGTTTTAGTTTGAGTTACGATTTGGATTAGTGTTCGGGTTATTAAGTTACTGTTTCTCACATCCCCCTCAACTGCTATGTGGCAAAACCTGGGGGTTCAATGCACCCCAGGTTGGGAAGCCTTGGAATACGGATTTCAACCACGCGTGGAATTGAAGCAAAACAAATTTGTTCAGCCAACATTGATTTGAGTAATTAGCCAGTTTATTGTGTGCTGCCAGTCTACAGCTGTCATATCTGATTTACTGACAGCCGTGTTGACATAAACTCTAGTTTGAAAAGGGGTGGGGGTCGCGCAGGAGGGCCCGAATGGCATAAAAAAACAATCTTGACATAAAAAAAAACGTTTTAAAAACAAAAACCCATGACTAGAATAACTTTTAAATAAATCTTGAAATAATATTTATTAAGGTTTGGGTTAGGGTTTGGGTTAGGGTTAGGGTTTGGGTTAGGGTTATGTTGATTGACAGAAAAACATAAACGTTTCAACAGATTTGTTTTGTTTTTTTTATAATTTATTTATGTTTGGAGCAATAAAAGATTCTTATGTAATCAACGTTGGTCTTATCAGAAGTACGTTCAACGTTGACATTTCTATCATGGCTTTTTTTTGTAAGGTTGTTGTTGATTAGTTGAGGATGTTGGTGGAGATTTCAAGGGAGGAAATGGACAAAGAGGAATTCCTGATCCGGTGGAAATCGTTGCGGGGTCAACGTTTCATTGAAGTTATTTGTAAATGGTTTATGTTAATATATGTTTCATTAAGTCTTTTCAAAGCACAAGATATGTCTATGCTTACGAAGTGACAAACCAAACAATGAACTTAGTCGGCTACAAACCCTTATCAGCTTTACACAAACAAAAGCAAACGAAAAATTTGCATTGTTTTCTAAAGTAGCCCGTGTTTGTGAAAAGTGAAAATACATCAGTGGCGCTAGGTTTAAATTAGAGACCTCACAAAAAAATTGAACATGTGTTTGGTCAATGACTTTCATGTCCAAATCAGATCTAACATACCAGCCAGAGCAGAGCGAGCTTGATGAGAGTATGTTATGATTGAACTGATTGAAATGATTGAACTGATTGAACTGACTGAAATGATTGAAATGATTGAACTGATTGAACCGATTGAAATGATTGAACTGATTGAACTGTTGGAACTGAATGAAATGATTGAACTGATTGAACTGATGGAACTGATTGAAATGATTGAAACTTCAAGTAAATCAATTCTTTCCCATTAAAATTAGGGTATGTAATTTTTATGTCTGCTTCTGGACCAAAACTAAATTTCAATCAGACGCAAGACCTAACTTTTCGTCGAATCTCAAACACATGTAATCAACGCTTACAACAAAACAAACACATGTAATCAACGCTCATAACAAAACAAACACATGTAATCAAAGCTCGTAACAAAACAAACACATGTAATCAACGCTCATAACAAAACAAACACATGTAATCAACACTTTTAGCAAAACACATTTCAAACAAAAACGTCCATTTATTATTATACAATAGAATTAACTAAATTATAAGTCAATGCCAAGAAATTAAGTAGCCAAACAATTCCCATTTAATCGAGAAAATCACCTTTCCAACACCTTGAGGACAACGCAGACAGGCGCATCGTGCCGCCATTCGCCTGACAGTTCACGTGTTATGGTACATCTAAAAGTACCTGCTCTATGAAAAAAACACCCGGTCAATTAGATGAATGTGGCAAACCTCGCAGAGGACAAGCCGTGCCCTCGTTCTGGAATTGCTTTACTGGAAAGTGCAGCCAACCATTAAATAGTGTCAAAAGACTTCTGGAAACGAACGTACAGTTCAACCGCTGCAACGCTCGCCCCGGGTAACCAACCCCCAAGCCCACCCCTGCCCCCCCCCAACCCCTCGTCGCGCTTAAAAGGCTCTGGAGACTTCATCACCCGGAGCTTTGTTTTGTTTTTTGTTAGAGGTCTAAAAGTACATTCATTAATGACATGCAACTTTTACAGGTCATCATTTTTTTTTGTTAAATAGAAAATTAATCCTGATGATTTTTATTAATTCGTGTACACAAACGGACAGTTGTCATGACAGGTTTACATGGCAGTGATCCGTGTCTTCTTTCTGACAGTTGTCACAACAAGTTACGAGACTGGTATTTTATAAGTGTTGTGAAAGAAAATTAATACTTTAGGCATTATTACGTAAATTTTCAATTGTGACGTCACGCATATGTTATCTCCATATACAAAATGTATGTGTATCAACCGACAAGGTATTTAATCTGAAACGAAGTGGCTATTGGTACTCGGGTCACAGAAGTGAGAAGTTGGGATTAAAAAACGATTTAAAATAGTATAGTTGGGTTTGTAAGACAAAGTAAGGTATCAAACCAAAGGTAATTGAATGGACTAGACGTTTGTAAACTTACTTCTTAAGTTTAACTAAAATAAACTACCACAATTCAGTCAAAATGGATCCGGACACGCAGCGCTGCCATTCGCATTCGGGTCCAATTAGACTCAATGCTATTCGGATGTAATTTGTGGTAGTTTATTTTAGTTAAACTGAAGAATTAAGTTTACAAACGTATAGTCCATTCAAGTATCTTTCATTTTATAACCTCAATTTTGTCTTACAAACCCAACAATAATATTTTAAATAGTGTTTTTAATCCCAACCTCTCACTTCTGGTACCCGGGTACCAAAAGTCGCAGCCAATATGAAATGAGCCCTTCAGTTGCTCAGAAATGGTTTGACCCGGTCTAACCGAAAAAATACCACTTCTCCCTACTTAGACAATGTAACCCCCACAATCCCCCCCCCCCCGCCCAACCCGCGCCCCAACACGACAATTTCTTGTTCCAAAAACCATAGTTTCAGAAATGAATGATAGGGCTGGCCGAAGTTAACGACAATTGTGTGAAGAGTTAAATCGTGAAAGCTCTTCAAAGCCCCATTTCTCACAATAACCCTTACGGGTTGCTACAAAAATCACCAGTTGCTTACACGAATCACACAAGGATATTTAATTGGAAATCTCGATACCGTTGTCCACCTACCTGATAATATAACTACTAGCAAATATGACCGGGTGTTACTGTGGTAATAATGGAAGACATATAGTGCGCTTCCTTCCATCTGCTATTGCATCTGATTTCGCTGAAAAAACTGTAAAAAAAATCAAAACTCTCTTACTCTCACGGAGATAAATACTTAAAAAGAGTTCTTTAATTATAATATAAAATGTGTTCCTAATTTAGATTAATAACACTTCCATATTAAAGATTGCATATATTTGCACATGAGCCTATGTATTTGATGTGTTTTAAATTGACTCGATTTTACTAAAATAAACCTAAAATTACAATCACTGTTTGTAAGAAATCCCTTTAGTGCTGGCATTTTAGTTTCTCACGGCCACTGAACACAAATGTTTGGTCCGTTTATATTGAATATTATTCTGTGCAATATTGAAAATTAAAGCTATTCAAGTAGATGCAGTTATCTTTATTTAATGAAAGTACAAGCCAATATTGACAGCGCAGGCGAATATGGCGATTATCTTTATTTAGTGACAGCGCAGGTCAACATTGCGATTGTGTCGTTAAATGCAACTGTCAATGCTATAAGGTTATGTATTTGTGTTTTTAATGAATGTGTCGTTGGAGGATGGTACGCTGGTCGAGTGTTTGAACGAATATTGAAGAAAAAGGCCTGAAGCACTACCGAAAAATTACCAGGTTTTTTACACGTCAATCTTATATGATTGACATGTTTACCCCCAATGAGAGGTATGGGTGGGTGTGTTCATGTTGGTGTTTTTGGGTGCTTATCTGTGATATTTTGTATCTATAGTTTTATCTCTGTCATGTAAACTGCCCCCAAGAAGACGCCAGGAGCTGTATTCTATCGAAACATAATTCACTTCCGGTGCTTCCTTCAAGTAATATTAAATACATTCATAACCTCATAAACAGTTTGGGGGTCGGGGATGGGGAGGGGGGTGTCCTGGCGTAGGATTTCCGTTAAGGCCAATACCTCCATATCTACGCCATATCGCGTTACGCATGTGGATTTCTCTGAGTCCCGGCAATATCAGTGAAGAATGACGTCAACAATTGTTTTTTTCCGGATTCATTTGTGTGTGTGTGTAAAAGTGTTACGATTCCGATTATTAAAATCGTTAGGAGCCCCGATTCCCAGATTGACATCTATTCCAAGTTAAGGATATTATAGATTAAACGTCCTTCTATCGCATGGGTTCTAAACCCGGGGGTGTGAGCATCCCCTTGTGGTGTGGGAGGCAGTGTCAGTAGTAAATCAGGTTTATGTGCCATTTTTAAGGTAAGGGTGCGGAAAATATCCTTTAAATCAAGAGGACGTGAAGCGCTGCAGAAAAGTTATGAACTCCTTCTCTATCGCGAGTCAGTGACTGGTGGGTGCGCTTGTACCCTGTGACTCTCATACCCAAAAAACTTAACTTAGGTCACGCGAGAGTGAGCGACAGAAATAGTCACCCCTTGTTTAGTGATAACGATCGGCGTGTTCAAAGGCAGAGTAGTACAGTGGACCTGGTCTGCACTTTTAAAGATCGATCTGATGGCTGTGTGTGCCCTAGTGGCGTGCACCGAGTAGGGTGCCATACGACAGAGGCCAACACGCAGATTCCCTTTCGATAGAAAAGCTAAAATTGATAGATAGTAACTTCTACGTGAGGATTATTATGACAAGTCATCTTCGAAGCAATGGAAGAAGTACAGTGTAACATTAAATGTATCATATCGCTAAATAGAACATCTCAATGGTTCAACAAACACACACAGACATACACACAGGCACACACACACACATATATATATATACTTATATATATATCTTTATATATATATATATATAAATATATATATATATATGTTTTACTATTACGATTTATATATCCGAATTAAAAATATGGAAAAACTTTATTTTCGACCTCCTTATATATATATAGTCAATTATTGGCGACAGCAATGCGTGAACTTCCCATCTACTAAAGTTATACTTGACAAAACATGAACTCAAGTCACACACATTTAAGAATCCCAATTTTTGGCTACACCCCTTCCCACCCCCTCTCTTTTTCCAGGATACCTCACCGCACAATTTTTATTTCACGCCCATGAACTATATTAAATATTCTGATGTCCCAACCACTTTAAAACCGATTATTTTTACATCATAGCTAAATTGAGACGATTTGATTTTCCGAAAAGAAAATATTACTGCACCAAACGCAATTGAGTTATTATTTTTTAAAATATTTATATCATTTAGCGTAGTTATCGGGAATTATATTTTAGGCGCTATTGAACTCATTATTGAACCATACATTCTATCAAACATATAAAATTATTGGTAATACACTCTCAATACCAAATTCGGTTATTAGGAAGCAGCCGCCGGAAATGGAAGCAGTCCAGGAGTCACGCCAGAAGCGTAATATATATAAGAGAAGATATGTATTTTTTTTATTTGTTATTAAACGTGTTTATGTGAATACCAACCATATTACTGTTATAACGAGACAGTCACGTGTGACTGCACGTGATCACGTGACCTCGTCAACCCTAACCACAAAGGCTTGTTGATGTGGTAATTTAAAACTTATCTTTGAAAAAAATCTAGTGTTTTTAACTAACAAAAAATTACGTCAACACGGTATGCGCATACGATCTACAGTGTATCGGAATGTGTATGACTGAGTTCCGAAACAAACCTTTATCTTTTTAAACAAAGTCGACCCATCTCAATTACATTGACCCACTTCAAGACATGCGGCATATTTAAAACACATCTCGTAAATGAAGGACTTCGTGACACATCTATCAGAAACACCTGAGGCCGTGTAGGAAATTGCATAATCATTCCCAAAACACTCAACATTTCGCTGAGATTGACATAATTTCGGGGTAAAAATGTATTATGACCTACTTTCAGGTCATTTCGCTTTGGAAGGTGACAGCACCTGTACGGGAGGTTTCGTTTCGTGTTGCATAACACTGAAAAAAAGAGGTAGGGGAAGGGGCTGGTATGAGGCCCTGGCGTAAGAGTGATCCATTTTGTTAGTTGGTCATCATGTTTGTAACTAGTTCCATATCACACCAAATGTTCCGACATCTTCTAGTATAAAATTTGTTGACACATGTTATTGGGCTGTTTATTTAGGTAAACAACTTCAAGTACATTCTAAAAATGCTTGTGTTTGGACGTGGGAAAAATCTCAACACGCATGTGAATGTGGGGAAAGATCGTAACTATCTCTTGCTTCTGTGTGTATCGTCCTGCAGGTCTCGTGCAGCAATAAGGGAAATCAACCAATGGGCATTCAGTTTAATTTGAGGCAGTACAATGAGTTAGGTCACCAGAAGAGGATGTTTTGGAACCCTCGAGTCACTACAATGAGTTAGGTCACCAGCAGAGGATGTTTTGGAACCCTCGAGTCACTACAATGAGTTAGGTCACCAGCAGAGGATGTTTTGGAACCCTCGAGTCACTACAATGAGTTAGGTCACCAGCAGAGGATGTTTTGGAACCCTCGAGTCACGTGTGTCTTTAGCTGTATGTAGAAATAGTTGGTCTGATTTGTTTGTCTGGCGCCCTGTACTTTATGCTTATAGTAACCCCCAGTTTGGCGGATTAGAATTTTCACACGGTGAATCCATTTAGACTCATGATGTTTGTAACCACCACCTCCCCCCCCACACACACAAACACACACACAGCTGTGGGGAGTAATTTTCTTTTAAAAGTTCAGTCCTTACAAGTGTAATCGCCTGTTAGAATTCCCCGTCTAATATTTTCAATACATTCACCAGCTAATAGTTGGAACTTTGATACATTCACCAACTAATACCAAAATACATAGTTCTCATATTATGTAACAATCAACTAATGTATTGTCACTAGCGCTCCCAAATGTTCAATAGCGCGCAAAATAAAAGTACAGATAACTGGGCTCAAGGGGCTTCAATCGCGTTTGGCGCGTAATAGTTTCTTTTGTTTTACGAAAATAGTCGGTATAATAGATATACGATGTAAAAATGATTGGGACAATAGAATATTAATATAGTTCAGGGGCCGTGGTGTACCATTGGGGAGGGGGGGTAGCACTCATAAGGAATCTTATAAAATACGTTAAGTGAATTCATGTTTTCTCAAATAACTTTAGTGGATGGAAGTTCACGCATTTAGACAGACATTTTTTTTTTAAATTGTGTGTGTGTGGGGGGGGGGGGGGGGTTATAGCTAGTTTCAACTCTATTTGCACACAAGAACCAAACATACAAACCAACAAAACTAAGCATGTCGTTCTGTGATCAAATGATTCAATTTGTCTAGTGAGTTGCCGTCCGTTATTTAAACCAGTGCATTATGATAATGACAGGATGTAATTTTACAGTAGCATTTTCATTTATCTAACGAAATTGGAGCCCAGCTATTTAACGACTTAAGTTTAGAGGCTAAGAGCGAGTATCTGGCACACGGGTGTGTCACTTTCAAAGTGTGGGCTTATTGAAATATTTCCATTGTTATCGATTACTTTCACAATACTGTTTTAAAGAAAAAACATCTTTAAGCTGACTAGAGAAATAATAGTATCTATCTATCTATCTATCTATCTATCTATCTATCTATCTATCTATCTATCTATCTATCTATCTATCTATCTATCTATCTATCTATCTATCTATCTATCGATCGATCGATCGATCGATCTATCTATCTATCTATCTATCTATCTATCGATCGATCGATCTATCTATCTATCTATCTATCTATCTATCTATCTATCTATCTATCTATCTATCTATCTATCTATCTATCTATCTATCTATCTATCTATCTATCTATCATCTATCATCTATCTATCTATCTATCTATCTATCTATCTATCTATCTATCTATCTATCATCTATCCATTATCTATCTATCTATCTATCTATCTATCTATCTATCTATCTATCTATCTATCTATCTATCTATCTATCTATCTATCATCTATCTATCATCTATCTATCTATCTATCTATCTATCTATCATCTATCTATCATCTATCTATCTATCTATCTATCTATCTATCTATCTATCTATCTATCTATATATCTATCTATCTATCTATCTATCTGGTTTCTTGTGTCACATTATGTAGACACGAATCAATCAAAAATAAAGATTCTAATGAGCGACACAATCACCCGTACAACTGGCAGGTACAAATACAATCACCCGTACAACTGGCAGGTACAAATACAATCACCCGTACAACTGGCAGGTACAAATACAATCACCCGTACAACTGGCAGGTACAAATACAATCGCCCGTACAACTGGCAGGTACAAACACAATCACCCGTACAACTGGCAGGTACAAATACAATCACCCGTACAACTGGCAGGTACAAATACAATCACCCGTACAACTGGCAGGTACAAATACAATCACCCGTACAACTGGCAGGTACAAATACAATCACCCGTACAACTGGCAGGTACAAATACAATCACCCGTACAACTGGCAGGTACAAATACAATCACCCGTACAACTGGCAGGTACAAATACAATCGCCCGTACAACTGGCAGGTACAAACACAATCACCCGTACAACTGGCAGGTACAAATACAATCGCCCGTACAACTGGCAGGTACAAATACAATCACCCGTACAACTGGCAGGTACAAATACAATCGCCCGTACAACTGGCAGGTACAAATACAATCGCCCTTACAACATGTAGACCATAGTCAAGTCCATCCTTAACTTATTCCTTGGAAACATGTACACGGAAAGAAACTTTGTTTAATCGGTTAAGAATGTTGTCAATCAATACGAGAGTATGTAGGCGGTGAGGTTTTGGAGGGGCCGTGGCGTACCATTGGGGAGGGTGGGTAGCCTCTGAATATCGTAAGGAAACGTACCGGATTCTTCGTACCCTCCACACCACCCCCCCACCCCCCATCAAAGTCGCGGCAAGCTGAATTTGCACCCGGGGCAAGGCCTGAATTTTGGCGAATACTTAACAAAACAGTTGATATTAAAACACATATGAAATGACGTCTTGGATGTCCCCCTTGAAATTCGGAACAAAAGCAGGCCAACAAACATAGTAACAGTAATAAGTCTTAGTTGATTAACATTTTTCTTCATTTTAATATTGTTTTCTTTTTACAGTTGTTTTTTTTGTTTGTTCCCCACTAAAAAACAAAATATGTAGAGTGTGCATAGGACTGAGATATTTGCAGTGTGCATAGGAATTAGATATGTGCAGAGTGCATAGGACTGAGATATTTGCAGTGTGCATAGGACTGAGATATATGCAGTGTGCATAGGAATTAGATATGTGCAGTGTGCATAGGAATGAGATATGTGCAGTGTGCATATGAATTAGATATGTGCAGAGTGCATAGGAATGAGATATGTGCAGAGTGCATAGGAATTAGATATGTGCAGTGTGCATAGGAATTAGATATGTGCAGAGTGCATAGGACTGAGATATTTGCAGTGTGCATAGGAATTAGATATGTGCAGTGTGCATAGGAATTAGATATGTGCAGTGTGTATAGGAATGAGATATGTGCAGAGTGCATAGGAATGAGATATGTGCAGAGTGCATAGGACTGAGATATGTGCAGTGTGCATAGGAATGAGATATGTGCAGTGTGCATAGGAATTAGATATGTGCAGAGTACATAGGAATTAGATATGTGCAGTGTGCATAGGAATTAGATATGTGCAGAGTGCATAGGAATGAGATATGTGCAGTGTGCATAGGAATTAGATATGTGCAGAGTGCATAGGAATGAGATATGTTCAGTGTGCATATGTATTCGTTGATATTTTTCTCAAACTAAAGTGTGTCTGAGTGACACTAAACTGAATCAGATCCGCCCCCTTTGATTAAAATATTTGAGAACCCCTGATCTGTGTAATAAAATACAGTTAATCCTGCATGTTTTGTGTTTTGTACGTGTCAAATGGATTAGAGATTAAACTCTTTGGCCTCCAAAATATAAGGGATCACCAAGTCCACAACTTGGGACCATCTGATCCACAACTTGGGACCACCTGATCCACAACTTAGGACCACCTGATCCACAACTTGGGACCACCTGATCCACAACTGGGGACCACCAGATCCACAACTTTGGACCACCTTATCTACATCTTAGGACCACCAGATCCACAACTGGGGACCACCTTATCTACCACTGGGGACCACCAGATCCACAACTGGGGACCACCAGATCCACAACTGTGGACCACCTTATCCACAACTGAGGACCACCAGATCCACAAATTGGGACCACCTTATCTACAACTGAGGCCCACCAGATCCACAACTGGGGACCACCAGATCCACAACTGTGGACCACCTTATCCACAACTGAGGACCACCAGATCCACAAATTGGGACCACCTTATCTACAACTGAGGCCCACCAGATCCACAACTGGGGACCACCAGATCCACAACTGGGGATCACCTTATCCACAACTGGGGATCACCAGATCCACAACTCAGAGCTTTTATGATCTCATCCATACAACTGAGTCGTTAAAATAGTTAAAAACCTATGGTTGGTCTACTTCAACGCTTTGGCCGCGATAACAAAGATCAATCGATATGTTTCACCAATCATTGATCCAGCTGATGGTCCCAACACCAAGAATGACAAGCTCTCCCCCCCCCCCCCCGGCTTTGAATAGGCGCCCGCACTCTCACAACATCTGGTACTTGTGTTGCCCCGGGCTACTGTTACATAATGTTTTGACTGGCTGTAAGCACCACGCGTCTCATTCATTCACAACCTATCGACTGTCTTTCTCGGTTGCTACCGATATAATTGTCGGCGGAAACAGCAACACTTTAACATTTTAAGGATGCGCATTTGTTTTCTCACCCCTGCATAAGGGCGGTATAAAGGTAAAGCTTCGCCCAGGGCGAAACCTGAAAATGACACCTTTGTTTTCATCAAATAAAGTATATAATAAACACGCTCACAGGTAAAAAAAATACATATATAATAATACATTTATGATTTTTGGCGCCCCTGACGATGGTGCACAGGGCGTCTGCCCCTCCCCCTTTCCCGCCCCCCCCCCTCATTGACCCCTGTCCACACCGCCTTTGTTTCTCTCCCAGCCACACCATTCCAATTTTGTATTTATATCAAATTGACTTTCAAGAAATTGTTGAAATTATCAAGACGTTGTCAATATTTGACAGCCTTCTGGCTGCTACCTTCATCA
The DNA here is from genome assembly GCA_964017045.1 of Omphiscola glabra. Classification (NCBI taxonomy): domain Eukaryota; kingdom Metazoa; phylum Mollusca; class Gastropoda; family Lymnaeidae; genus Omphiscola; species Omphiscola glabra. The sequence goes on along the minus strand of OZ024796.1, from coordinate 31,150,193 downwards.
ATATTTGACAGCCTTCTGGCTGCTACCTTCATCAATATTTGACAGCCTTCTGGCTGCTACCTTCATGTTTTCCAGAAGGCCGGGATTTCCTTTACCTTTAAATTGTCAGATCATTTTTAGAATAGGTTGCTTCTATTTCTGTTACTAATATAACAGATCGGCCCACCCACCACTATCAATATCGAAATAATTCATAAACAATTACTTGCATTGCTGACTTCCAAAAGCTAAATTTGTTACCACGTATTATTGTAATTTACTTTGTTAATGTCAAAACTCCTCCAGTCGATGACACACTGAAATACCGTATCTCCCCTAACAACCGTGCAAACGTTTATTGTGGTGGCTGGTCACAGCGGAACTAAACACCAACATAACTGCTGACTATGTGACGAGAATCCCAAACATTGACAAAACATTTGGGCCCTAGCCACGCAACCCTGACTTGTTGTGGTACAAACTATCGAACCCACACACGGGTATCTATCTTTCTATACGCCGTAGAGACACTAAGATCGATACAATGCACGGGTATCGATCTCCTTAAAATCAACACGTATTTGCTTGGCTACGTCAAAGATATATTTAAAAAATAAAAATTGAGCGAACATTCTTCGTGCAAAGTTTTTGTTGACTTTGTGTTAAAGCCAAAATCTGAATGTTCATTTCGTTATGGCAAAGCAACCTTTGCGAAAATGTTTGTTATTTTAATTAAGATTTAAAATTCAATAAATATTACATTATTAATAAATATCTAATTTTGACTGTTCAAAAACAGATATCAATTCTCTATATATTTAGTTAGAATACGTCAATGTTATGAACCTTAAAGCTCTCCATATTTTATGGGTCATTTTAACTTAAAATTAACAAATTTGATATCATTTTTTAGACTGTTGAGCTACAATATAACAGATCGAATAGGAATATCCTTTCGCTTTAGAAATCCTACTTTTATGTTCTAACCAGACACCTGCTCCTGAAGCTTGGTCGCTTTGATATGTTTTTCCTAATACTTCTGGTGCCCCCAGTGGAGAAGGAATAAGGTTCTCATAAGGGCCCTGGCCTGCTCCACCACATCCTTCCATTCGGACATCATCATAAATGGCGCTACATCCTATGTAGGTCCCTGGCCTGTTCGATCACATCCTTCGAAACGGATTGATCTATGGCTTTCCGACTCCATGCGCGGACCTATAGCTGGTGTAAGTCCTTCTCCACATCGTCGATCCATCCCAGTCTTGGTCGACCGGCTCAATCTTGAGCCCATTGGTTTCTGTTTGTATAGATCACTCTTCCTGCTCTAAAATCCGGCGTCCTCTCAAGGAGTCAAGTCCAGCGCAGTCTGCCCTTCTTAAATTGTTGCAACTGTTGGTGGGTCTTCGTACAATTGATATATCTCTTGGTTTGTACGTATTCTCTCTCCATTATTGTCTATCACCGGACCGTATATTTTCCTGAGTAATTTTCTCTACCATGTGTTGAGCAGGTTCTCTGTTTTCCATGGTCAGGGACCGAGTCTCCCTTTCATAAACTAGGACCTGTCTTATACAAGTGTCCTATATTGCTTACTTTGCTCTCCTTGAGCTACTGCAATAGTTGGCTGCATAAAGAGTTAACGCGAGGCGGATCAAAACCAAAACCTACTGCCTGGTAGGAAGTGGAGGGATCCACAAAGGCTAGGGACCACCGGCCTGGTAGGAAGTGGAGGGATCCACAAAGGCTAGGGACCACCGGCCTGGTAGGAAGTGGAGGGATCCACAAAGGCTAGGGACCACCGGCCTGGTAGGAAGTGGAGGGATCCACAAAGGCTAGGGACCACCGGCCTGATAGGAAGTGGAGGGATCCACAAAGGCTAGGGACCACCGGCCTGGTAGGAAGTGGAGGGATCCACAAAGGCTAGGGACCACCGGCCTGGTAGGAAGTGGAGGGATCCACAAAGGCTAAGGACCACCGGCCTGGTAGGAAGTGGAGGGACCACAAAGGCTAGGGACCACCGGCCTGGTAGGAAGTGGAGGGATCCACAAAGGCTAGGGACCACCGGCCTGGTAGGAAGTGGAGGGATCCACAAGGCTAGGGACCACCGGCCTGGTAGGAAGTGGAGGGATCCACAAAGGCTAAGGACCACCGGCCTGGTAGGAAGTGGAGGGACCACAAAGGCTAAGGACCACCGGCCTGGTAGGAAGTGGAGGGATCCACAAAGGCTAAGGACCACCGGCCTGGTAGGAAGTGGAGGGATCCACAAAGGCTAAGGACCACCGGCCTGGTAGGAAGTGGAGGGATCCACAAAGGTTAGGGACCACCGGCCTGGTAGGAAGTGGAGGGATCCACAAAGGCTAGGGACCACCGGCCTGGTAGGAAGTGGAGGGACCACAAAGGCTTGGGACCACCTGAATCAAAACAAAGGCATCTACAATGAGAGCTGCAAAGGGCATTTCCCCAGACGGTTTGCGCAGGGCCGACGACTCGGTCATGTGAAAAAATATTACGAAAGCTAAGTCGCAAACGACAAAAAAAAAACTAGGCATGTCACAAGGCACTCATGCTATTTCCCATGCTTTCCTCCCTCACCTCTTTTCTACCAATCTCCATTTTATTTATATGAGAAACATCCTCAACGGTGTCATTGTAATTACCCTTTGACCTCTGGCATTATAATAATTACAAATCTCGTAGCTCGTAGTACAACCAGTTAAAAATCACTGTCATAAATAACACCACGAGGTCCTCCCCCCGCCCCCGTATAAATGACGGTGTTTACACTAATTTTCTCACTTCAACTGACACACCGGGGATTTGTGTCACGTGTCGGTGACGTTGACAACTAGGTCTAATGGTCCTGGAGACGGAGATGTTGTTGTCCAATAAAGTCACGCCGATGTTGTGTCTAAGGGGGTGACGCCGATGTAGGGGTAAATACCGGCTAGACGAGATTAGTGAGGTCACCAGCTCCTGTTGTTGTTAGTTGATTGCTGTACAAGGATGCGATGGCAGGTGGATAACCAGGGGATATTTGTCATCTTGTATGATGGATGGTTTTCTATACAGGTCACGGGGGCGATGTCAATGTCATGGACGTCACTGAAATGTCAGAGAGAAAAATGGCACTGGCGATGTCAGAAGATGTCACATAGATAGGAACACTGCCAATGTCAGGAGATGTCACATAGATAGGGACACTGCCAATGTCAGGAGATGTCACATAGATAGGGACACTGCCAATGTCAGGAGATATCACATAGATAGGAACACTGCCAATGTCAGGAGATATCACATAGATAGGAACACTGCCAATGTCAGGAGATATCACATAGATAGAGACACTGCCAATGTCAGGAGATATCACATTGATAGAGACACTGCCAATGTCAGGAGATATCACACAGATAGAGACACTGCCAATGTCAGGAGATATCACATAGATAGGAACACTGCCAATGTCAGGAGATATTACACAGATAGGAACACTGCCAATGTCAGGAGATATCACATAGATAGAGACACTGCCAATGTCAGGAGATATCACATAGATAGAGACACTGCCAATGTCAGGAGATATCACATAGATAGAGACACTGCCAATGTCAAGAGATATCACATAGATAGGAACACTGCGTATGTCAGTACACATCCCAAAGATAGAGACACTGAGTATGTCAGACAATTCCTTAGATAGGGGCACTGCCAATGCCTGGTAGTACCTTAGATAGGGACACTGCCAATGTCACTCAATACCTTAGATAGGGGCACCGCCAATGTCAGGCAATGCCTTAGATAGGGGCACTGCCAATGGCAGGCCATACCGTAGAGGTCATCGTCTACGTGACCTTTGAGAACTATGGCCATCACCTATGTCACTTAAATGTCACAGAACCGTAAAATGCTTCGTGTCATTTTGACATAACAAGACAAACTCGTCATATGTTTGACCATCAGTTTGGTAAGGAAACGAGACACGCACCATTCAATAGCAAAATAAATTTTGTAAGAGGCTGTGCATGAACATTTAAATATTTTTTAAAACATGTTTGATAGAGACAAGCTCGAAAAAAAATTATAAATATATAATTTATAAAGAACGTTTATTTTGTAATTCCGCTACCATGAGTACATTTCTGCCATGACGTAGTCTCTCTTGTCATAATCTCCAATACAAATGCCTTACACCGAAGCGCATTCAGAAACTGAAATTCTAAGACGATTGCCATAGTACATAGCCGAGACTTGCGTACGCTAAACCTACGTCACAAAACAGTAGCTTTCTTCTTCTTCTCCCCCCCCCCCCCCGAACACTTATTAATGTCTGTATTTTAACACAGAGCTGACTTTTCAGTACCCCCTCCTCCCCCCTTTTTTTTCCACCCAGCCTCTTTTGTTCCAACTTTCTTTTTGTATTTTAATTAAAATCACACACTCGCACATAGATGTCCCAAACATGATAAGTCTTACATGTTGTCTTAGGTCCGTCACGTCTCTAACCCAATTACGCCCCAGGCCACACATGGACTTAACGTTGTTTCTCACCCCCCCCCCCCCCACACTTTTTTTTTTCATTTACCTTTTTGTTACTAATTTATTTACTGCAATAATATTTTCATAGATATTTTTTTTTAAGAGAAACAAAAAAAAGAACCCAAAACAAATCATTTCGAGGTCAGGTCAGACTTAAGCTTGTAAACAAGTAGTTTGTGCACAGAGCAGAATGTTAAGCCATTCACGTCAGAACTGCTATTCTCATGGCATGTTTCATACGCCCCCCCCCCCCCCCCCCAACCCCAGTAAAGGACATTCCCGGAGTCATGCAGCGACATATGGTGTCATGCGGAGCACCTGGAGTGCTGTGGTTTCCTCCTGAACCATGAAAAATCATTGAACCGTGAAACTGATGTCTTCGTATTTTTTCTTCTGCTATTTTCCATGTGTACCTAGCAGATTGTCCAGACCAGAGAAAAATGGTAACTCTTCCTTGAACCACACACGTGTTTTATTTTAATGCACTTACGTGGTCAAGAGTTTGAATTATCATTGTAACGTTATACACCCTTGGATTAAGATGGACTGGTGTTTTAGAACAGTTCTTTAACAGAATCGGAATTTTTATTTATTTATTTTTTTGGGGGGAAAAAGGGGGGGGGGGGCATTTTCTGCTATATACATGTTTAATAATTAATATTAAAATTAAGAGGATTTTCTAAAATACTAATTTAAGTAAAGAAATAAATTATATACACCAGCGTGAACAAAAATTTTTTTTTATAAAATAATGATGATACCTCATGATACCGCTAACAACACACTCTCACACTAATGTCCCCCTTCAAATCTGAACCACCAATGTCCAAAGCTTTTTGGCTCCAGTTTCAACCGTGTCACCGCGAAATGACGCGTTTCCCAAACACACTCCAGAAATTTAGCTGCCATCTTAACTCCGTCCTAGATGCTAACACAATGCTGTCAGGTCAGCTCTAACTACCTGGCTCATTCCTAGAGCTGTTTGGTCCTTGGTGGTCACTCATTGCTGTCAGCTAAACTCCAACTACCTGGCCTACTGTAGTTGTCCACCCCTGTCAGCTCCACTGTTCTCTTGAGTGCCCGGGCACTTGAACGACCCCTTTGAGTGCCCGGGCACTTGAACGACTCCTTGAATGCCCGGGCACTTGAACGACTCCTTGAGTTCAACATACATGAATGACTCCTTGAGTGGCCCGCACATGAACGACTCCTTGAGTGCCACACACACCAACGACTCGTTGAGTGCCACACACATGAACGACTCCTATGATAGATTCATCTAATCTCATAAAAAAAATACAAATCCCTAAGTATTAACACGTTCCCATCGTATCATAGCTCAGTGCTGAGGTCTCCAGCGGTGTCTCTAAGCAAAGTCGGACCTCACCGTGACCTCATCCCCTATAATCGTATAGTGCAGGGGTCGGCAATCCAGTGGTGTAGCGAGTGGGGCAAGGGGGGCATCATGCCCCGGGCGCTACTCGCAAAGGGGCGCCAAATGGTATATTTTACATATAATATTGTATGGTTTTCGAATAGGGGGGGGGGGGCGCTAAAAAGGTATCGTGCCCTGGGCGCGAGTTAAGCTCGCTACGCCACTGCGGCAATCTTTTGGTAATTTTTTACCAAAGCTTTCTTTCACCTCATTCAGCGTTCCAACAACCTATAGGGCGTAGCTTATGAGACGTAGTTTGCTTTTAAGTCATATTTAAACATGTATTATTTTGTTTTCCCTGTGCCACGTATGGCATGTTTCGCCTGTTCCACTATTGCACGCCTTCCCTCATAGGTTGATGAACCCTGGTAGACTCTTTATAAATATATATTTATTTATTTCGAGATCTCATTAAAACATATAGACTGCTCAACATACAGATTAACAGATGACCTTTTAAGCGATGATCCCATCTGCTGGAACAAAGTGGCTTCGGGACTCTTAAAAAAAAGTCTCCATCTGTTGTAAACGATTATTAAAGTCAGTTTACACCTGAAATAAATATGTTGACAAAATGAAGTCAGTTAGATCAGTTGTCCTCTAATACATTTATGTCCTACTCTCAAAATAGTAATGTCTTACTCTCATACATTAATGTCCTACTCAGATACAATAATGTCCTACTCGCATACACCTTATGTCCTACCCTCAATAATTAATGTCCTACTCTCATACTTTATGCCCTACTCTCATACATTAATGTCCTACTCTCATACATTAATGTCCTACTCTCATACATTAGTGTCCTACTCTCATTCATTAATGTCCTACTCTCATACAATAATGTCCTATTCTCATACACCAATGTCCTACTCTTACCACCTAGGTCCTACTCTTACACAGCCATGTACTACTCTTACACACCAACGTTCTAATCTTACCCATCTATGTTCCATTCCCTTGTTTGTACACCAAGACGGTCCTCCCAGCTGACTCACAAGCCTCTCAGCTCACAACGAGACCCTTGAATGACTGCTGGGTCCACGTGACAGTTGACTGTAGAAGTCAAACTACTTGTAGGCTACTAATTACCACCGTTGTAATCAGCACACTCGACTACCTGCATCTGCACCTAGACCCTCAGTGGGAGAAATAATGCCGTTGAGAAGCTTTCTTACTAGGAGCGTGATTGTCGTGAAGTTAAAAAAGAGGTTTGGGGGCCGTGAAAGGGGAGGGAGGGTTTGAGGGGAAAACGGAGTGTGCCAGCCCCGTTAAAGATGGGGTGCTGGATGTTCATGCTAAAGTTGCATGGATACAAGCGCTAAATAAATATGCTATCAATTATATACATGTATATTAAACAGACATTGAATGTGCATAATTAAATACATGTATCAAAGAGATATTGAGGGCCTGTTGGGTCAGAAACCTTACACAACCTAAGGGGCATCACTACACACTGAAGAATTTCATACTGCCCTCCCCATACCTTGCCAACCATCAACCTAGCCCCACATACCCTGCCAATCACCACCCTAGTCCCACATTCCCTGCGAACCACCACCCTAGTCCCACATACCCTGCCAACCATCACCCTAGTTCCCCCAGTGCCGCTGTCCTCACTCATACCATCGAAACATCGACTGACTTTTAGTTACAGCCTCAGTGAGTATGAGAGAGTTTGATATAAAGTTTGTTGAAACACGTGAACCCATCCAAACATGGGCCAGGATGAAACATTTGAACCCTTTCCAAACATGGGCCAGGTTGAAACATTTGAACCCTTTCCAAACATGGGCCAGGTTGAAACATTTGAACCCTTTCCAAACATGGGCCAGGTTGAAACATTTGAACCCTTTCCAAACATGGGCCAGGATGAAACATTTGAACCCCTTCCAAACATGGGCCAGGTTGAAAAGATTTGAGCCCACGCCAGTCATGGGCCAGGATGAAACATGAATGAACGGTGTTCGGAAAAACATTGACGTCCCGTGTTTTGATGAGTTCCCACCGCTGCTTGATCACAGCTCGGCAGATGTCGCCAATAATTGCATAGTAAACGGCCGCCCAGGTGCCGCTGGTCGTTTGATGTAAAAAAGTCTAAAGCTTACAGAAGCTATTTATAGATCTACTAATCGAAGGATTCAACAGCAATAAAGACAAATGATTAGGAGTCGAGACACTTAAACTTTACTCCGATTACGAACGACTCCAATAATACGATACTGACATCGGTTCATGAAAACTATGACGTGATTTCTACATAATATAAACTAGACGGTTTAATTGATTGTGTTCCCAGCTTTTTATACTCTACAACCCCTGCGAAGTATTTGACAGGTCTCCCCCCCCCCCCCCCCGAAGTATTATTTGACAAGTCTCAACCCCCCCCCCCCCCCCACTTTTTTTTGCGAGGTATTTGACCCTGTATCACACTTCCTACCAAAGTAATAATGCGTTTAATTACCTGATTTTTATTCATTTATTGAATCTATTCATTTATTGATTCTATTCATTTATTAAATATATTCATTTATTGAATCTATTCATTTATTGAATCTATTCATTTATTAAATATATTCATTTATTTAATCTATTCATTTATTGAATACTCGTCACAGTGCGACTCCAGACAAGTAATCTAAACTTTACGACTCCAATTATTCCAAACAATTTGGCCTGAAATCGTTGATGTAATTATTGCAATCGGTTGGACAGTAATCGTCGGAGTGCTAGAAATGGCTCCTTTATGCTAATGCTTGTTGATACCCCGTGAAGCGTGCTGTCCTCGTCCTGTATTCTGTTAAATACCATTATTTAAAGTTTTAGTGGACTACAGGCCGGGGCTTTTAACGAACTTCGTATGTAAGTTTTGCTAATGTACGTACATCAACGCCATTATTTTGACATCTGAATTTGAGCTCGATTGGGGCGCACAATGTTGACGCTACTTGCGCGTTATTGGCTTAATGTCGGGGCACTAAGACTTTTATTTCGACCTGTGCCCCAAATTATTTTGTGAAGAATGTCCAAATATTATGTGTAGATGGTCCAATATATTCTATAAAGGAGGTCTAATATATTCTGTGGGGAAGGCCCAATATATTATAAAGAGGAGGTCCAATATATTGTATAGAGGAGGTCCAATATATTCTGCGGAGGAGGTCCAATATATTCCATAGAGGAGGTCAAATATATTCTATAGAGGAGGTCCAATATATTCTATAGAGGAGGTCCAATATATTCAGTGGAGGTCCAATATATTCAGTGAAGGAGTTCCAATATATTCTATAGAGGAGGTCCAATTATTCTATAGAGGAGGTCCAATATATTCTATAGAGGAGGTCCAATATATTCAGTGGAGGAGTTCCAATATATTCTATAGAGGAGGTCCAATTTATTCTATAGAGGAGGTCAAGTCCAAATCTAAGGCACAATAATTGTCAATTACTAGAAGTTCCTTTGTTGCAAAAACCGGTCAATGTGTGGGAGAGGAAAATCCTCAGAACAATATATGGGCCTTTACATGATAGAGGTGAGTGGAGAATGCGGACATATCAAGAAATCGACAGATATCGATAATGAAGATGACTGAATGTCGATTAATTGGTAAACTTATTTTCTGAACTGGTGAGTCGGGGCACTTTGATAGGTGAATTACCGTAGACCAACACTGACGAGACTCAGTCTTTGACCACGAGACTCAGTCTTTGACCACGAGACTCAGTCTTTGACCACGAAACCAAGTCTAAAGAAAAAATTCATAACTATTCTGAACGGCCAAAGGGCTCATAAAACACAAACTTCGACTCAAGTGTCTCTTAGCAAAATTATTTAGCTTGCTTCCTACAAGTGATGTCAAGATTTTCAACATACTGTGATATTTTAAGCATCATATTAATTTTGAAGAGCAAAAAAAATCATTAATCTTTTTATTTAAGGCTCTGATTGAGCATATATTAATCACAATAACTGAAACAGACGCTACATGCAGGCATCATATTCTATGCTTTGTTGTGTCCAGTTGTCTTGGGGTCATCTCATAAGGGAATGTTCATATTGGAGACACGGAGAAAATGTGACTGATTTGTGACGCCATGAAGATTGGTGAAGTTATAATCATCATCAGTGGCGCTACAGCCCGTGTAGGGCCCTGGCCTGCTCGACCACGTCCTTCAATTCGGAACGATCCATGGCTTTCCGCTTCCATGCGCAAGGCCCCAACTGCTGTAAGCCCTTCTCTACATCGTCGATCCATCTCATGTTTGGACGACCGGTGAGCAGACCTGCGCCTAGGTCTCTGCCTATAGATCACTTTGCTGCTCTACAATACGGCATACTTTCAATACGCCCGGCCAAGCGCAGTCTAACCTTTTTGTATTGTTGCGACTATGGGTGGGTCTTTGTACAATTCATTTAGCTCTTGGTTTGTACAGATTCTCCAAACATCATTGTCTATCACTGGGCCATATTTTTCCTGAGGATTTTCCTCACCCATGTATTGAGAAGGTTCTCTGTTTTTCCGGAAAGGGTCCAAGTCGCACTAGCGTATGTTACTACTGGTCTTATGATAGTGGTGTATATTGTATTCTTTGTTCCCCTTGAGACGTTTTTGCTTCCCAGTAGCTTTTGTAGGCTGAAATAGGAACGGTTGCCTGCTGTTTTCATTTCTTTCATCTCCGGCATTATTTCACTGTACACGTTTATAGTCGCTCCTAAATATTTTAAAGTAGCCATTCTCTCAAAGGCATGTTTGTTTATATTGATGTTGTTATCGACGTGGGTATTTCATGACATTATCATATATTTTGTCATTGCTTCATTTACATCAATACCAGCTTTGACTCGGGCATATTCAAGTTCCTTGAAAGCTTTAATTATATCCTTGCTGTTTCTACCCAGTAGGGCTATGCGTAAACGAGGTACTGAAATTCCTGGCTGTATAAAGTTCCTGATGGTTGTTGTTCTGTAATACCTCTCTGGAAGTAGCTTGGTATGGTTCCACTGGTGCTCATGTGTATGCTTCTAATAACTTTTTCTAGAGTGATTTTAAACAGAATACATGATAGTGAATCTCCTTGTCTGAGACCCTGATTAACTTGGAACTCCCTCGAGTATTCTCCCTGTACCTTGATTCTACTTTTGGAGTTTGCCATCGTCATAAGGATGAGCCGAGTAAGTTTGTTACGGACGAAGACTGATGAAAGACGAGCGAAATCCCTACTGAGCTGATGGCGAGAAGTGGTTGTTTGTTTGTTTCGTTTGTTTTTTTGTTTTTTTTTATAACCTAGCTTACAAACGTTTGGAAGTCTGAAACAACTTTTAACAGATTTGTCCTCGTCATTATTTCGTGCGTGTGGTGTGGGTGTGGGTGTGGTGTGGGTGCGGTGTGCTTGTGGTGTGGGTGTGGTGTGGGTGTGGTGTGGTTGCGGTGTGCGTGTGGTGTGGGTGTGGTGTGGGTGCGGTGTGAGTGTGGTGTGGGTGTGGTGAGGATGTGGTGTGGGTGCGGTGTGAGTGTGGTGTGGGTGTGGTGTGGTGTGAGTGTGGGTGTGGTGTGTGTGTGGTGTGGGTGAGGTGTGAGTGTGGTGTGGGTGTGGTGAGGTGTGGGTGTGGTGAGGTGTGGGTGTGGTGTGGGTGCGGTGTGCGTGTGGTGTGGGTGTGGTTGTGGTTGTGGTGTGGTGTGGGTGCGGTGTGAGTGTGGTGTGGGTGTGGTGTGGGTGTGGTTTGGGTGCGGTGTGGGTGTGGTGTGGGTGTGGTGAGGTTGTGGTGTGAGTGTGGTGTGAGTGTGGGTGTGGTGTGGGTGTGGTTTGCGTGCGGTGTGCGTGTGGTGTGGGTTTGGGTGTGGTGTGGGTGTGGTGTGAGTGTGGTGTGGGTGTGGGTGTGGTGTGGGTGGGGTGTGAGTGTGGGTGTGGGTGTGGTGTGGGTGTGGTGTGCGTGCGGTGTGGGTGTGGTGTGAGTGTGGTGTGAGTGTGGGTGCGGTGTGCGTGTGGTGTGCATGTGGTGTGGGTGTGATGTGGGTGCGGTGTGGGTATGGGTGTGGTTTGGATGTGGTGTGGGTGCGTGTGGTGTGGGTGTGGTGTGAGTGCGGTGTGCGTGCGGTGTGGGTGTGGTGTGCGTGCGGTGTGGGTGCGGTGAGGGTTCGGTGGGGGGCTACTTGACTTCGACTGTCCCATACCTGACACTCTATAAAGTGAACGAATTATAAGGTTGGGGTGCACTGTTATAAACTACATGAATCTTTCCCTCAGTTTTTGTGTTGCTTACTTCCTGTGGTCTTTGATGTTATTTTATATCACAAACCTTCATCCATCATGTCATTTACATCTTTCCTCCCCACAAACTTTGGGTTGTAAATAAAGAAAAACAAAAGAATCAGTGGTGTGAACGTTGTGCAGTGACGTACGAAAGGGGCCGGGTGGGGGGGGGTGTGCCAGGGCGGTTCGCCCAATTGTAATTATTTTTTATACGATTTTATTTAGCTGGCGATTTTGTCTGTTTGTTTGTCTGTTTTTTTGTCTGTTTGTTTGTCTCGTTGTTTGTTTGTTTGTCTCTTTGTTTGTTTGTCTCTTTGTTTCTTTGTCTCTTTGTTTGTTTGTCTGAGTCAAATCTTGTAACTCAATTTTGACCCAATTCCTAATTTCCAATGGAGCTAAAACCATGTAAATTTAATCACCCCTTGATGATCAGTAAGTCTTCAGTGAACTCCACTGACCCTTGAATGACCCCTGCGGCACAACTCTTGCATCTCAATCTTGAACCAATTCCTTATCTTTAATTGAGTTGAAACTTTGTTTACTTACCCCCCACCCCCAAATTGCAATACAGCTCTTCAACATCAGTGAACTCCATTGACCGTTAAGTGACCTTTACGGGTAATATGTTGCATGTCATGAAATTTTGTACACTCACCCCCCCCCCCCCCCGATGACAATGCAACCCTTCGTGATCAGTAGTTTACCAGTAACCTCATGGACTATTGAGAGCCCTTTGCTGATATCTCAAGAACAGAAAGTGATCGGTCTATATTCATTTGTGTTGTAATTCTTCAAAGACTAAATTGTACAAAATAAAGCCATATAACAAATTCCTTAAAATTCACGCAAAAATGTATTTAATAAATGTCCATAAAGCTTCAGAGCTGTTCAGTCATACGACAAAACGCGTGGGGCGCCCACGAAGGACTATGATGTCGTACGACTTGAAAAAATACAATGTCGTACACATGTTTAATGTTTGCATTGCTTCAAGTAAGTGTTCTGTTACCTAACTGTTACGATACATATGATTTAATCTTGGAAGTATGACTTCTCACAACAGTTTTGCATTACATTTATGTAGGCTACCATCAGTCGCGATCTTGAAAAGCGTAATGAAACTAGCGATACCGCTGCGTGCATGTCTTTGCGATTTGCAAAGGACATTAAGTTCATGCACGCCTCATGGTTTTCTTAAGTCATATAACTGTAACAACTCTGTAACAACTCTGTAACAACTCTGAAGGCTTTAGAGACATTACTTTTTTTTTTACTTAGTACATTTTTTGGAAAAGCGTGTATTTTTAAAAGAAATTTTTCTATATTGTTTTATTTCCTTTATAATGAGGGGGTAGAATTTTCGGCCAACTGCAGAATTATTTTCACTGAAGTGCGGGCGGCTAATTGCTAGGCACGCCCCAGGCAGTACAACCCCGCTGACATCATTTTAACACAAGTTAATGCTGAGTGTTACATAATATTGTGTTTTGAACAACTGCGCACCCGAATGAAAAATATATAACTTTTTCTTTTAATTTGAAAAAGAAAAATATATATTAAAAACCTCACATGGTCAGTTGAAGAATTTACTCTCATAACAAAAGAAAATGCCAATGGAAAAATGCCAATGTAAAAATGCCAATGGAAAAATGCCAATGGAAAAATACCAATGGAAAAATACCAATGGAAAAATGCCAATGGAAAAATACCAATGGAAAAATACTAATGGAAAAATACCAATGGAAAAATGCCAATGGAAAAATGCCAATGGAAAAATGCCAATGGAAAAATGCCAATGGAAAAATACCAATGGAAAAATACCAATGGAAAAATGCCAATGGAAAAATGCCAATGGAAAAATACCAATGTAAAAATGCCAATGGAAAAATCAAGTGTTAGCGAGGCAAAAGGAAGAACCAAAAAAATAAGAATATTTTATTTTAAAATAGAAATCTTGATTCAAGAATAACGGTTGTCAAAACTCTGGACTTGTTTAGTTCATAATTGGATGACTGTGATTAGGTCAAAGGCTGGTCACTACTTTGGAATGGTAATGCGTTTCGTTGTTCAAACTGCGAGCAACAATGACAAGAAGATCACAGAGTTAATGACAAGCAACAATGACAAGAAGATCACAGAGTTAATGACAAGCAACAATGACAAGAAGATCACAGAGTTAATGACAAGCAACAATGACAAGAAGATCACAGAGTTAATGACAAGCAACAATGACAAGAAGATCACAGAGTTAATGACAAGCAACAATGACAAGAAGATCACAGAGTTAATGACAAGCAACAATGACAAGAAGATCACAGAGTTAATGACAAGCAACAATGACAAGAAGATCACAGAGTTAATGACAAGCAACAATGACAAGAAGATCACAGATTTAATGACAAGCAACAATGACAAGAAGATCACAGAGTTAATGACAAGCAACAATGACAAGAAGATCACAGAGTTAATGACAAGCAACTATGACAAGAAGATCACAGAGTAACTGCAATTAAATTTAAACATTAATCCTAAGATAATCTTGAAGCGAGATTTCGTCATAACCCCCCCTCCCACCCCAGCACCCCCCCCCCCCCCCGGGGTGTACACACAAAAACAATCACAGAGTTAATGACAAGCAACTATGAAAAGAAGATCGCAGAGTAACTGCAATTAAATTTAAACATTAATCCTAAGATAATCTTGAAGCGAGATTTCGTCATAACCCCCCTCCCACCCCAGCACCACCCCCGGGGTGTACACACAAAAAACAAGTAAACAACATTGCGACATGCCGACTCCTTTCTTTCACTACAAACATCCAGTTATTAATTACTTCATGCGTACAATGTCTACAGTGTCTAACAGAATTTCTTATAATATTGGTGTTTTTGGTCAACTTCTCTGACCGTCCACGCCCCCCCCCCTGCCCGCCAAACGTGACGATCATGTCACGCCAAGACTTTTGGTGACGTACACGGCAGATGACGTCAACCATTGGGTAGAGGATGAACGATAATTGGTTTATTCATACAATCCTATGACGCGATCGTCTTCTTTCCCCTGCCAACAAGTTTGATGAATCTAACTGACATACGACCAACTACCATCAACAACAAGTGGATGTTAGACAAGATCTGGAGAACAACCACACAAACGTTGGGGGGGGGAGCGGGGGGAGATAGCGCCTATCAGCTAATAAACGCTGGGCCACCCCAGCAGAGGTCGCGAAAGCCATTACGCAAGTTGAATTACCTGCTTTTATTAATGCTTTTTATGTTCCAAGAACGACTTAAAAAATGGTTTCTTGAAGAAATATAGCTTATGTGCGAGGCGGACAAATCTGACGTCATTACGGACCGGTAACGTTGGGTTACTGACCGTAATTGTGAACTAGTAGCATGTACAGGTCCCAAAGAATCCCTCCGTTTAAAGGGGTGGGGGGAGTAAGGAGTATTAACGTAAGACCGCCATCTTGATTCATCCGACCAGTGCATGTGATTGTTATTTGCCCAAAAGCACGCAGCTCAAAATTACCACTGGGATGTCAGCGCAAGCACTTCTACAATTAACCATCTCTGTTACAAACATCACAACAAAGAAATCGTCACCAATCTTTCATAGCCTTACATTGCAACCCCAACATTACCAATCTTTCATAGCCTTACATTGCAACACCAATATTACCAATCTTTCATAGCCTTACATTGCAACAACAATATTACCAATCTTTCGTAACCCAACATTGCAACAACAATATTACCAATCTTTCGTAACCCAACATTGCAACACCAATATTACCAATCTTTCATAGCCTTACATTGCAACACCAACATTACCAATCTTTCGTAGCCCAATATTACAATAACAATATTACCAATCTTTCGCAGCCCAACATTACAACACCAATATTATAAATCTTTCGTAACCCAACATTACAATAACAACATTACCAATCTTTCGTAACCCAACATTACAACACCAATATTATAAATCTTTCGTAACCCAACATTACAATAACAACATTACCAATCTTTCGCAGCCCAACATTACAACACCAATATTATAAATCTTTCGTAACCCAACATTACAATAACAACATTACCAATCTTTCGTAACCCAACATTACAACACCAATATTATAAATCTTTCGTAACCCAACATTACAATAACAATATTGTCAATCTTTCAATCAACACAGAACAACCCAGGCAAGTATCAGCCAACATCACCATCTCTGAAACAACCACAGAACATCGCATCCTTATAATCCTTTGCCGAACATCACCATCCCTAAATAAATCCTCAAAACATCACATCCCAATTATCACTGGCCCAATCATCACTCGCCCAATCACTACCCCGTAATATCATCACCGCAACATCACCAATCAATTATCACTACGCACAATCCCACCCATTTCAACGTAATTAGTCTAACCCTAGTTTAAACAATCATGGCAATTGTCCACTTCTTTGTCTGCACACTCTCAACCTCTCTATCACTTCATTCCAACTATCTTCACACTCTCAACCTCTCTATCACTTCATTCCAACTATCTTCACACTCTCAACCTCTCTATCACTTCATTCCTACTATCTTCACACTCTCAACCTCTCTATCACTTCATTCCTACTATCTTCACACTCTCAACCTCTCTATCACTTCATTCCTACTATCTTCACACTCTCAACCTCTCTATCACTTCATTCCTACTATCTTCACACTCTCAACCTCTCTATCACTTCATTCCTACTATCTTCACACTCTCAACCTCTCTATCACTTCATTCCTACTATCTTCACACTCTCAACCTCTCTATCACTTCATTCCTACTATCTTCACACTCTCAACCTCTCTATCACTTCATTCCTACTATCTTCACACTCTCAACCTCTCTATCACTTCATTCCTACTATCTTCACACTCTCAACCTCTCTATCACTTCATTCCTACTATCTTCACACTCTCAACCTCTCTATCACTTCATTCCAACTATCTTCACACTCTCAACCTCTCTATCACTTCATTCCTACTATCTTCACACTCTCAACCTCTCTATCACTTCATTCCTACTATTTTCACACTCTCAACCTCTCTATCACTTCATTCCTACTATCTTCACACTCTCAACCTCTCTATCACTTCATTCCTACTATCTTCAAACTCTCAACCTCTCTATCACTTCATTCCTACTATCTTCACACTCTCAACCTCTCTATCACTTCATTCCTACTATCTTCACACTCTCAACCTCTCTATCACTTCATTCCTACTATCTTCACACTCTCAACCTCTCTATCACTTCATTCCTACTATCTTCACACTCTCAACCTCTCTATCACTTCATTCCTACTATCTTCACACTCTCAACCTCTCTATCACTTCATTCCTACTATCTTCACACTCTCAACCTCTCTATCATTTCATTCCAACTATCTTCACACTCTCAACCTTTCTATCACTTCATTCCTACTATCTTCACACTCTCAACCTCTCAATCACTTCATTCCTACTATCTTCACACTCTCAACCTCTCTATCACTTCATTCCTACTATCTTCACACCCTCAACCTCTCTATCGTTTCATTCCTGCTATCTTCACACTCTCAACCTCTCTATCATTTCATTCCTACTATCTTCACACTCTCAACCTCTCTATCACTTCATTCCTACTATTTTCACACTCTCAACCTCTCTATCACTTTATTCCTACTATCTTCACACTCTCAACCTCTCTATCACTTCATTCCAGCTATCTTCACACTCTCAACCTTTCTATCACTTCATTCCTACTATCTTCACACTCTCAACCTCTCTATCACTTCATTCCTACTATCTTCACACTCTCAACCTCTCTATCACTTCATTCCTACTATCTTCACACCCTCAACCTCTCTATCACTTCATTCCTGCTATCTTCACACTCTCAACCTCTCTATCACTTCATTCCTACTATCTTCACACTCTCAACCTCTCTATCACTTCATTCCTACTATCTTCACACTCTCAACCTCTCTATCACTTCATTCCAACTATCTTCACACTCTCAACCTTTCTATCACTTCATTCCTACTATCTTCACACTCTCAACCTCTCAATCACTTCATTCCTACTATCTTCACACTCTCAACCTCTCTATCACTTCATTCCTACTATCTTCACACTCTCAACCTCTCTATCACTTCATTCCTACTATCTTCACACTCTCAACCTCTCTATCACTTCATTCCTACTATCTTCACACTCTCAACCTCTCTATCACTTCATTCCTACTATCTTCACACTCTCAACCTCTCTATCACTTCATTCCTACTATCTTCACACTCTCAACCTCTCTATCACTTCATTCCTACTATCTTCACACTCTCAACCTCTCTATCACTTCATTCCTACTATCTTCACACTCTCAACCTCTCTATCACTTCATTCCTACTATCTTCACACTCTCAACCTCTCTATCACTTCATTCCTACTATCTTCACACTCTCAACCTCTCTATCACTTCATTCCAACTATCTTCACACTCTCAACCTTTCTATCACTTCATTCCTACTATCTTCACACTCTCAACCTCTCAATCACTTCATTCCTACTATCTTCACACTCTCAACCTCTCTATCACTTCATTCCTACTATCTTCACACCCTCAACCTCTCTATCGTTTCATTCCTGCTATCTTCACACTCTCAACCTCTCTATCATTTCATTCCTACTATCTTCACACTCTCAACCTCTCTATCACTTCATTCCTACTATCTTCACACTCTCAACCTCTCTATCACTTTATTCCTACTATCTTCACACTCTCAACCTCTCTATCACTTCATTCCAGCTATCTTCACACTCTCAACCTTTCTATCACTTCATTCCTACTATCTTCACACTCTAAACCTCTCTATCACTTCATTCCTACTATCTTCACACTCTCAACCTCTCTATCACTTCATTCCTACTA